>JASSUY010042322.1:0-16334 GCA_032466535.1 Forpus xanthops
TCAATGGTTTTAACTGAGCTACTGCTTGTTCTCTGTTTGTTGTTGCTTTGACCATGGGTTTCCAGCCCTTTCAAGTAAGTTGTATCCTCAAAGGTGGATTTTCCCTTTTTCTGAGCTGGGCCAAAGCATCCAAATGAACTTTGATTTTTATTTTTTATCTTCTTCTCTCTCATTTTTTTTTTAGCTTTGGCCTTTTTTTTGTTTTGTTTTGTTTCTGAATTGCCATATGTGAGATAATTGTGCCCACAGGAATTCCTTTCAGAGTGCCTAAGCACAAAAGAAAAACAGCCGGCCAGCTCTTTTTCTGGAGCAGTGCAAACATTTCCTTAAACCTAAGTGTCTCAGGAGGGGCATTGACAGAAGGCTCCTTTCACACGGAAAGCCTGATCTGCACTGAGCTGCCGGTGAACCCTCAGCCTTTTGATGTCACTGGTGGAGCAAAAATTTTGCCAATAAAAGCAGTCACATTCTTTGATTCCAGCTTTATGACAATGGAAAGCAGGCCAGGGCCGATTGCACCATGGTGGAGTTTATTAATGGAAAAGTGCAGTGGAAATCAGTAATTTTCAGACATTTTTACTTCTTCAACTGCTCTGCCCCTGCATTGCACTTGGTGGATGGAGAACTGCAGGCTTTCCTCTGCTGTGATAGTTTTCCCACACTAATAAACTGCCCAGTAAGAAGCCTTGGGCTATTACTGGGAACTTTCAGAGCTTAGGGAGGGCAAAGTGGATCTAAAAACCACTTATGTGATTTGGTGACCGCAAGGAACCACGCTAAGAAAGTGTCCCTGTGCTCTGAACTCATCTTATTAAGGGAACAAATCTGATTTCTACTTCAAGTTCTCTTCCTCTGGGGACTGAACTGCTAGCCCCTTGGTTTTAATATACAAATTATGTCCCTGGAAAATGAAACATGAGTTTTAGTCCGATCTTCAGCAATTTACAAGAAAATGAGTATTGTCCTCTCCCAAGCACAGTTGCACATCAGGATGTTCTTGTCCATCACTGCACTAAAAAGAGAGGGGTTGCCAGGTAGCTTATTAGGAGGTCATTTTTCCCAGATTCGGCACTGTTGTACTGTGAGGGAAGGAGCTTTTGAGACTGAATCCGACTTTGTGGGAAAGGCAACTAGACATTGCCTTTTCTCCCTTCCCAGCTCTGTCACTGACAGCAAATGCCTGAAACTTGTGCTCCAAAGCAAGTTCCTTCCATGGACCACTGCATAACAGTAGTGATGCAGGGATATCTTCTGTTTCAGTGACTAAGCCAGCTTTAAAGTGGAGCAAAATCAAAGTAAGAAGCAAGATAGCACAGTTTGGCCGACAGATAAAAAAGAAGGGAGAAATGCCAACTCATTAGGAAAGAAGCTAGTAGAAGGGCTACGTGTCTCCTTCATGTTCCATCAAGGAAGTCACAGAACAAGCTACAGTGCAGAAGCCCTAGGGGCTCCTTCACTCTCTGCTTTGGGATACGAGGCTCAGCAGCAGGCATTCGCAGTGCAGTCAGCAGTTACACAAGTTGGCCAGTTGTTCTTAGGCATTTGGTGGGTACAGCAAGGAGGCAAACACATGGGCCGTGTCCTGAGCAGTACATTCCTGACTGCACCTCCCAAGGAGGCTATAGCCATAGTGGATATAATGCTCCTGCACAGAAGACTTCTGCAGCAAAGTCTAAGGTACTGTCAAAAAGTCTGAAAGAGCACAGCTGTGTAGGAGGAGTCCATACTTTAAGGTGCATTTTGGACACTATGTTTTTATTGCTTTTTTAATTAAAAAAAATTAAAGATTTCATTAGAACTAAACATCTCCAACATCTGCAGCTGCAGAAAACAGATCTCAAAAGAATCCTTGCAAATAGACTGTACAGAAAACAATGATTTATTCCTCTTCATCTGAGAAGGAATGAAACATCTCTCTCCCTGAAATCATAGCACTTTAGATGACTAAATCCTTTTAAAAGTGCATAGAAAACCAGTTGCACTGGAATATGATTTATTATTTGGTATGTGTGTGAGGCAAGGGTGCTAAATGTCCTGGGATTGGGGATTTTTGTAGCATGGAACCAGATTAGTACAGATAAGTTTGATATATGCACCTTTTATTTAGGGGGCGGGCAGGAGGCGGGGAGGTGATAACTGCTAATGTTCCCAATATGCCATTTAATTTATTTATTGTAGCTCGAGACGGGAATTTATAGAGTGCTATTAAAAGGTCTTGGTTGTGTTGGATCTTGATTGCAGCTGGATTTGCCTTTATTTTTATATAAATTTTTATAGGACGAAGAAGAATGCGCCTGTGCATCCCAGCACGTGAGCTGGTTTATCAAATACGAAGCAGCAGCAGCCGGAACAACAGGAAATCGCATGAGAGAGCCCAGCTCCTGGTTGGCAGAAGCATGTTAACCTCTCATTCATGTCACGGGTTTAATACTCCAACTTTGCAGTAAAAGCGTCTTCCCCGAGCCCGGGTTCATAAAAGTGTTAGTGGTCCTTGATGTTCCCAGCAGAGGATATTAAGGAAAACACAGCCCTGAATAGGTCACATTGATTGCAGCAAATACAGAGCAGGAGGGTCAGCACCATTTCCCAGCCCAGAGCCAGTGTTGTAGAACTGAGCAGCTATTCATAGCCACTGGACCCTCTCCAAGCTGTGAGTGTAAATTTACTTGTATCATCTTTGCAGAGGGGAACTGTGGTCCCCAGTGCCTCCCGCTTGATTCGGATAGACTGTTTATTTGTTTAGTCCTGTAATGATACTATCCACAGGGCTAAAGCCACACAGGGAGGATTAGGAATTCGTGGAGGAGAAGCCGTATGTTTATTAGTCTGACAGCCCAGTGTGACACAAGCCAACAGTTACTTGCATTTATTCTCTCTGAAAACCTGGAATTTACAGACTAGGGGTGAGGGTATAGGATCGATCTCGCAAAGGCAAGGCGAAGAGGCTGCTTCAGGGAAAGTAGTGGGATTAGCGTGTTGAAAACTCCTTCCCGGGCTATCTGCAAACAGCTCCTATCTCAGGGTGCTTTCAGATGTAAATGACAGGAGGAGGGACATCAGCGATTGAAGTCTTTCTTGTAGTGATAACTCTCCCAAACATGTGTGTTTAGCCTGCCCTTCAAGAACATGTAATAAGCCATGCAGCTGAGATTTTAGCCTTTTCTAATAGAAGCCTCCTTTTTCCTAACACATAAAAAACCCGCACGGAAAGATCTCTCAGGTATGTGCATAAGCACAAAGGGCCAAGGAGGAGGAAGAAGATTTGTTTTCTTTTGCTTGCTTTTTTCTTTTTTTTTTCTTTTTTTTTTTTTTCCTTCATTTTATTTCTTATTTTAATAAATATTTAATCATGGAAAGGGAGGGAAAGGCCAAAAGTAACAAAGAACTGTGGGTTGTTTAGATTGCTTGCGAACTCTCTCTTTGCAGCTGACCATTGCTACATGTAGGTTAATTTCCACATGGAACTGGAGAAACTCTATCCCCGGTTTGTGAAGTATGGGTCAGCCGAAGCATGTTAATCTGTTTAGCATGTGTGCTTCGTGGAGGTGCCAGACCACCACCGTGCAAGAGCAGAAGCAGCGGCAGTCATGGTCCTTGGGGGAAGTTAATAAAGACTTTAAGGGAAACAAGTTTATAAAGGTTTCAGTTCGTGCACCGTGCCAGCTTTGGACATTTCAGGTTTCCAGCCCTGCGGACCAGAAAGCTGAGAAGTCTTTGGGCTGTTTATAGCAGCCCCAGGTGTGAGATCGCCGGTGCCGCAGCCTGAGCGGCCGAGGGCAAAGCGAGGACAGCCTTCATGCTTCTCCTAGGGGACAGGGTGGTAGTGACACCAGCCAAGACCCCTCAACACTCCAGAGGCACCTTGAATCCCCCTTGGCCCCGCACACAAGGGCTACGCTTGGACACCCCTTCACTTCTTGGGCAACCTGCGATTTTTTGAGGGACCTAGGATTTTAATCTGCACCCTTCCCAGTGCAGAGCCTCAAATCCAACTGGAGCCTCGGGGCGTCCTGTGAACCGCCAAACGAAATAATAGCAAATAAAACTTTATGAGTCATTCCTATAGCCCCACACAATGCAGACTAATCAACGTCTCGTCTCTCGCTCGGAGATGAGCTGCGAGGCATGTGGCGCTCGGGCTGACACTCCGCTTCTCTCTCATCATTTTTTTTTTTCTTTTCTTTTGAAATGCTAGACACTCATTAAAGCGTTTTTAAATAATCAAAATATTTGCTGATGAGTATTTATTTTGACAAGGGGTTTGGTTTGGCTTTCGACTTCCCATTCAACTATATAGACTCCAGTATTAATTTACTATGAACCCAAATGTGCTTGAAATTATTCTGCCTCGGCTCTGGATTTCACTCATTCTGCAGAAGTTTCTCTGGGAGATGAAAAGTGTAGTCGTGAGCACATCTCTTCCCCTTTTCCGGCGTGCTTCGCCACGTGCTCCTCAGAGCCAAAGGGGGCTGAGCGCTGCTAGAGAGAAAAAGCGTACCACGCTCAGATCTATCCCCCTGTCATATTCAGAAAGCAGGGGCATCCATTCAGTCCCTCGGTGTCAGCCATCCGGTGTTCAAACACAGCTGTCAAACAGAAAAGCCCACAAACGGGGCTGCGGGAAGCCCGGCTCCCGGGAGGCACCCCTTCACTGCCCCAGACCCCAACCCGGCGAACCACCACTCCAGAGTTGGGCAATCTGCACCCGGCAAGGCTCTACTTCTCCTCCAGGCCTGTGCGCTCCTTTTTGTTCTCTAAAGAGATGTCGGCGATAGGATCGCTAGGGAGGGGACAGGAGGAGCAGCTGCCTGAGGAAACCTCTGCCCACTCTCCCGCACCCGGGAGGACCGGCTCCTGGCAGTCCTTCCAGGAACAGGCACAGGCACTATGTCCCTTGTTTCTCCTGCTCTAGCAGGAATCATAGAATCGTAGAATCAACTCTGTTGGAAATTGTCTTTAAGATCATCAAATGCAACCTTTACCCCCGCAGCTCCAAGACTGCCACTAAACCATGCCACTGAGGGCCTCATCTACAAGCAGGGGCAGAGGCCACCCGCAGGTGTTCGTCGCTCACAGCCAGGCTGGATCGACTTCTTTCAATGGTGCCAGCTCCCCCCGAACGAACGAGCCCACCAGCACCAAAGAACCTCCGTTCAGCTTTTCTGCCAGCCCGTGACATCTGCAATATGTTACATTCCTGGCAAAGTTTTTTTTTCTCTATCACATTTTGGCCTTTCGCATGGTTGGTTGGTCCGGGAGTTGGTTGGCTGGTTTGATTGATCGTTCGTTTGTTGGTTTGCTTTATAATCTTGCAAGTATTTTTTTTTTTTTTCTCAGCGGTCTTTATTGATGATGATGAAGGAATTGGCCGGAACCTAACCTGCGCGCTAGTTTATATGCTGGCGCTCCTTGCCGTTCACTCTTACTTGGACTGACTGAAGGTGTTTTTATCACCATGAGAAGGGCAGTGGCTCTTGCCTTAATCTCGCTGCTGAAGGCAGCCTCACACGGCAGTAAAACACAATTTCATGGAATATCCAGCGTCCTTCGGCCAAGATGCGCGGGGAGAAGGCGTCAACCATTCCAGAGCAGGATTTACCTTCCAGTATACTCTTGCCACACACATATTTAAAGGGATTCCTGGAAAAATAAATGTATATATTAAATAAAAAGGTTTTGGTGCCGAACTGCACCCCACTCTACTTTCCCCGTTGAAACCCCTCACAAAGTGTTATTTACTTGGGGAGCATAGGGTGGGAAGCCTTCCCTGGTTTAACACCGACCCTCACGAGAGTGAGAAGCCCCTTTCCACATAGGGTGTTAAGTGCTCTGAGATACCCTTGAAAGCATGGCTGTCCTTCTCTAGGGGGAGAGGAGATCTCCCTTCAGCCGTGTGTTGCTTCTGCCCTAAGCAGGCCTCTCTGTACACAAAGCTGAGCAAGCCGCACAGGATGTGGGGAGGTCACAGCGACACCCTGTCAGTTCAAGCCATCAAAACCCTCTTTAATGCTCTAATGCCTTTTCTTTTCCCTGAAGGATCCAGCCAGAGCTGTTCCGTTTGAAGCAGTGCCTGTACAACCTGACCACAGGCCAAGCGAGAGTCCTGCGAGAGGAAGTTTTGGGGAAATGTGGATATTATTAGCTCGAAATGTGCTCCTGGTCAGAATCCCGGGCGTTCCTCACCCGGCAGCTCCGCTCCCACTCACCTTTGCTTCTTTTGGGGGAAGGCACTGTCACTTTCACTTCGGTCAGTAATGCCAAATCAGGAAAATGAGGTGTCGCCTTCACTGGTTCATGCGTAATCCTGATAGTTTAATGACGCCTGACTCACAAACCCGTTATTTTTGACACCCAGGTCTTTTCGGAGGCCAGAAGCATGGCAGGATTGGGTGAAGATAATAGGCTGGCCTTCTAGTGGCTGGGGAAGCTCAGCAGCCTTCAAGCAGCTTGACCCCTAGCCTGCACTAGCGCTGCAGCAGCGGCTGCCGGGGGCTGCGTGGACGGGACAGGTCTTTGTCATGCCAACCCCCACGGAGGGGGACAAACACCGCGAGACGAAGTGTTCTTGCCGCTGCAAAGCGAGTATCGGGGCGGGGGGACTCCCCAGAAACGGCGCGGGGTGGAGAGGCCCAGCTTAGCCAGCTCACCTAGCGCCGAGAACAGCAATTCCGAGGCGGCACCGGGAGGCTCCCTGCGAAGCCAACGGGCAGCACTGTTGTGTTTCAACGGAGAGCCGGGGCACCTGTGCTGCCGGGACAGAGCAGAGGGAAGCGGAGCCCGGCTCCCGTGCAGAAGCGTTGGAGGAAGAGATGCTCTCACCCTGGCCCATCGCTAGTACCGACACTTCCTACGCCGTAACCGTCCTCCGGGATGCCCCTCTTCCTGCCGAGCAAGGCTGTTTGGAAATCACTGCCAAAAAACCAAAACCATCACTCACTGCCCACCGCGCAGAGAGCCCACGGGTGCACGTAGAGGCCTGAGGCAGCTACCGCTCTCCCAGCAAGCGCAGCAGCCGCCGCCCGTGGGCTCCTAACTGCTCGCCAGCTTCGGAACGGGCGCTGCCGCCAGGTCCCGCCGTCCCCGGCTGTGCCTATCGCCGGCAGACGGCTTCCGTAGGCCTTTCCGAGCTCCCTCAGTCGCCGTGGGGCAAGCGTGCTGGAGGCAGGCCACATGTGAGAGCAGGCCCGGGAGCACTTGTCGCAGTTTCTTCACTTCTCTTAGGCCAAACGGCATTAGAAAATAGAACAGCCAGGGACTACAAATTCCCTCAGAGCGACGCGAAGTAAGCTTCCTGCTTTAGAAGCTCTCCCCATGTAAAGAGGTATTTGGACTGCCTCCGGAATAATAAATCCCAACAGCAGACAATAAAATTTACTATCACAGGAGTAACAGAAGCCTAAAATATTCCTAACATGTTCCTTGAGCAAATAACATAATCCCTGGCACACTGGAACACATGGTTTGCTTCAAACATGTTTCATTTTGTCATCGCATTGAGTGTACAGTATTTCTCTTTGGGTGCAAGAGTGATTGATATCTTTGGAAGAATTGTTTGCAAGAACATGAAAGTTGCCAAAGCAAACACGTTGGAGGGAAGTGTGCAGAAGGGGGAGCAGAAGTATTTGGAGTAGATCTGGGTTTGGGGAGTTCACACAGAGGTGAGACAGCCAGAAGTAGAACAAATAAAAACATTCTACACACTTCATCTAAATAAATTATATACAGAAATTGCCCTTTTGTAGTCGGCAGCAGCACGGTTACCACGCTTCCCTCATGCCCCTATAGAATGTGGGCTAGAAGCCAGTTTTCTTCAGGTAATGATTTGTAACTTTTCCTCCACTTGAATGAATCTATTAATATTTAGATCTCTCTAATTCTGCTCCATACAAGCTGTCAGCATTGTTAAACAAAATAATCTATTTACCTTCTGTTGTATGTGTTCCGCAGTGGCCTGCATGGCTCGATGGTGTACGTTAATAGGTTTTTCTTACGCTCTACTGCACTGGTCAAAAGCAAAACTTCACATATTTTGACCCTTAAAAAAAAAATTGACAAAACTTATTAGCTCGCACAAACTTTGGGGTGCTAATTTAATAACTTCCATTCCTGACAGCAAATATTGATTTTTAATTCCCCTTTTATCTCTTTCTGCCATCAACATCTGGGGAAAGACGTTGCTTTGGCTGGTTGAGGTAGCTAGATCACAAGGCAGATGACAGGGAGTGCGTGTTTTTAACCACGTATTTCCGAGGCAAAACCCTCCCTAGACAGATCTTCGACCTTCCGAAATCCCCCCTATTAAAGCCCCTGATCCTCTGCTCCCCACTTCTACCTCGGCAGTGATAACGGGGCCCTGGACAGTCACCCAGCCGGCGTGAGAAGCGTGGGGCTTCCTGCATCAGCCCCTTGCCCAGTCACTTTCTGGCCTGCTTTTATCCAGAGCACCCTGGGGAGGTGGGGGGAAGGAAGGGAAAATAAAAGCTCCGTACACCCCGGAGAGTTCCCGGTTCTCGCAGAGGATATCTCACCCTGCGTACCTCCCCGCGCAAAATTTTCGCTTAACCTATCTTCTCCTCCTGCCATCAGACTCTCCAGCCCCCAAAGCATCCAATCCCCCACGTCTTGCCTTCCTGCCCTGGCAGGAAGCAATGGCACGAGTGCACAAGGGACCCCCGGGGCAGGGGCACGGCCAGGACTCGCAGAAGTAGAGGAGGGGACCGGTACCGTGGCATAGGTTTCAGTTAAACCTGCCAACCATTAGCTCTGACCCCTGTTCATGTTACTTGTAGGAATTCTCCATTTGGATTCAAAAAAAAATTAAAAAAAATAAAAATAAATCCCAGTGCTAACAAGAAAACTCGCTGTATAACGCCCACGAGGAAAACAACGTGAAACATGTAAAATGTAGACAAACAGCTCAGCCACCTGCTGATCCCGACCGACTACCGGGCACACAGCTGCAGCTGTCCTTGGATCTGGAAGGGGAACATCCTCAGCCTTCATCTAATTTTCTGTTAGAAAGCTGTCACCATCACCGGGGCTTCCCCTGGAGCTCCAGAAATGCACATACTGATCCTGGTAAGATCCTGCACTATCTAAACCCGAGTAAAACTCACAAAACTTTCAGCTACCCCTTACGTTGTTCTTTGATCCTTGCAGGCCTGGGATACTGTTCTGACTTCTTTTGGGCACCTCTGGAGTTGTGTATTAGGGTGAAGGGCTCCAGAAGCTTATCCGTGCTGGAGGGATGCGGGCAGGGTCACAGCTCACGAGCAGGGACAAGCAACAAGGTGGGCCCTTGGGGGTGACCCTCCCCCCGCGGACCCCAACTGAGAGGGGTTGAAATCCTCCGAGAGAGTCGAATGGAGAGATGCCCTCCCTGCAACCGAGATCTGTTCTCTGAGCTGGCCCCACTTTCTAAGGAAAAAAAAAAAAAGAATAATGAAAAAATAAAAAAAAAAAAAAAAGGAAAAAAGATTTTATGTCCCTTAAGGAAATAGTTCATCGTTTTTGTCCTTTGGACTCATCCTGTTGGATTCACTGGAATTAGACCCAATAGGGACTTACAAGGTGAGCAGCACCCCTCCCGGCAGGGAGCAGAGGACACTATCGGAATGAGGTAGGCCCGGGACAAGGAGAGGGTCACGCCGTTGCCCAACCTGCCTGCTCACCGGCTCCCAGGGACGGTCTTTCCCCATCGGCCACGCCGCCTGATTGCTGGAGCAGAGAGGAACACTCCGAACAGAGCCTCGGGATACTTTCCCGTTCTCCTCCCAGCAGAGGGACTCTGGAGAAAGTGACGCTGGAAGAGACGGGAAGATGCCACTTGTTTTCCCGTGCTTGCCACTCCCGTAATTCTTTCTCCCACGAGATTCCATGCGCCAGCGGCTCAAAGGGGTCTCTGGTGGGGGAAGGCGGGGAGAACGGAATGCAGACACTTATCCCTAGCAGATACAACTGTGTCTCCCGAAGAGACCCATCGGGTCCTTCTTAAAAAAAAAAAAAAAAAAAAAAAAAAGCAAAAAAAAATCTGACCCCAATTTTACAGCCCTCTGCTGACACGTGGGGCGCTGCAATCACCAAAAACCACAGGGTGAAGTCCGCATCTCCAGCTCTCTTTGTACGGCGCAGTACAAGGGCGCCGATGGCACCGACGGGGCAGCAGCTGCCTCCCCTCGCCCTTGTTTGATGTCACAAGAGGGATGCCCCCCTCCAGGTGAGCGCTGTCTTCGGCACCGGCTGTCGTGGGCTCGTCTCTTGCCCAAGTCATGAGTGCAAGCACTTTTCAGACACTTTTGGTCAAATCTGCCCTATAGGTTAAAGCGTTTGGATCTAGTGGGCTGGTGTTAACGAAAAGAGCTTTTTCCTCCAGCTGTCCTCTTCAGCACCCATCTTTTATTCTCATTTATGAGGACAAAAATCCCTCTGTAGTGCGGGGAAGAAGCTGCGCAGCAGATTTATGAGGTCCTCAGACTGCCTAGCGCCCAGCCGGGGCTGTTCCCCTCCCCGGGAGAGGGTGTGACTCCTGAATCCCTGCTCTGAACTGCTCTCGGGGAGATGCAAACGTGCGTCTACTTATTTGAGTGCTCGAGGTGTTCCCAGCTACGAGCTGGAGGCACAGAGCACCTCA
Source organism: Forpus xanthops (assembly GCA_032466535.1). NCBI lineage: Eukaryota > Metazoa > Chordata > Aves > Psittaciformes > Psittacidae > Forpus > Forpus xanthops. Next base: position 10,631 of record JASSUY010042322.1, read on the forward strand.
GAGAGAGGTTTCCAGCCTCCCTTCCTTCACCCAAGTTGGGTACTGCCGTTCTTGGCCCCCCTGCTGGCGGTGTTTTGGGTGCAGGAGCCTCCCCCCTCAGGTGACCTTTCCCCGCCGGCCCTCCCCCAGTTTTTTACCCCACCGGCGCTTTGCGACCCCGCCTTAGCGGGGAGGATAACTGGGTAAGGTGACAGGGAGCATAGGCCTGCGAGCCGCAAAGCCGAGGCGGAACGTAACTTAGCGCTTGGGGAGAAAGATTTCAGCCTAGCGCCATTCTTCTACCTCCGTTTTTATAGCTGCTTTATCTCTTCCTCTCCTTCCCCCTCCTCCCCCCCCTTTTCTGTTTTCGAGATGGGGGCGGGGTAGTGGTGGAGGGCAGTAATTCTGCTGAACAGAAAAGCCAGGCCCGGGCAGGAGTTTCTTTGACTGCTCAGGGTGATCTATCTATCCAGGCTCTCTAATTAGAGGGGAATCCAGGGTGGCATTAGTTTCCAAACATTTTAATCGAGCTTTAAGCAGAGCTCTTTTCAATGGCAGGAGATAAATGTAGCAACTGTTACCGTCCCCGTGAATGGCCACCTCCCATGGTGGGCATTCAGCCTTCCTTTCACAAGCCCTAAGCAGTTTAGTCTATGGACCCAGCAACACTCCACATATCTTCCAATTAGTCTAATTAGAAAGGTGGATTGATAGATGCAAGGAAGACACAGTTAAGTTAGGAAGATGCTCAATGCTGCCAATCTGAGCCAGCGAGCGACTTGTTCTCTGTGGGAAGAAAAAGGAATAAAGGAAAAGTTAAAAAAAAAAAAAAAAAAAAGAAAGAAAAGAAAGGAGAATCCCGGAACCTGACAAGAAGGACAAGTCCTGAGGAATCCGACGGGCAGGATCTGCGGTCTCTTAATTGAGGGGGACACATAACTGGAGTGCCTTTCCTGGCCCTGTTTGACTGTTCGCCGTCCCGGGTTCGAAGCGCTCCCCGCTGCACTCCCCAACTCCGGCCCCGCCGGATCCTCCCTGGAGCGTGGGGCCCCGCGAGCGCACACGCGTGGAGGGAGAGGAAGAGCAGAGAGAAGGCGCCGAGAAGCCGCCTGTTTCCCCGGTCCCCACCTCGGCCCTTCGCTTCCCAGAAAGCCACCGGCGAAAAAGGAGCCGGGGCACTGAGAGACCCTGTTAAGGCTTTTTGTGTGCAGGGGTGTGTGAGAGGGGTCTGGTCGGGGTGCAGGGGGGCAGGCAGGGGGCTGGAGAGGGTCTCCGCCCCACATTCCAGGCCACCACATCCTTCTCGCAGGGAGGATGGCGCGGAGGGAAGAAGCGCGGGTGGCTTGAGGAAGGCTGAACCTTTAACTGGGCGAGAAATCAGGAAGAGGAGCATGGGGCAGTGAGCGCAGGTGTCAAAAGAGAGGAGAAGTGGGGGTCGGCCGGCACAGCAGTCAGGGCTCCCTCAACCCCTTCCCCCTAACCTCATCCTGGTAAGTCTCCTGCCAGCAGAAGCCGGGGGGCAGGTTCAGGCAAGGCCGAGAGATCGTTGGTCCTTCCTGGCCACTGGGAGGAACCGGGCCTCCCACGGGAGGGCATTCAGCCTTCCTTTCACAAGCCCGTGGGATCCTTTCCTCTCCACGGCCCTGGCAAGCTTGCTCACCGGTGGGATTTTCCCTTCTCTTTTTCTTCACCCAGGCCGGCAAAAAAGAAAAAAGCCCACAGGAGGAGCATGGCGGGGAAAAAGGCACCTCTCATTTCGGCACCCTGCGGCAACTGAGACCCATTCCTCCCACCGGCTCTCCTTGCTCCTTGCTCCCCTACCTGCCTTTCCCAGCACTTGCTCTCTCTCTGGCAAATTGGGATTATGGACCAAATTCTGAACTATTTCAAAGTCAATCATTTTTTCGGGAAAAGCGAGGGGTAGAGGTTGGAATTAAGACCCAGTCTGTCAAAGTCCCTAACCAAACTGCTGGCAAAAGGGTATTCTTAGACAAAAGGAAACAATGGAAGTCCCGTTAGATCATTTTTCTGGACATTGTTTATGGTCTGGAAGGGATCAATCGTTTCAAAATGTTACCAGTAAAAATGATCCTGTATGGAATGTAGCTAATCCTTTTAGGTTCCTGTCAACTGTTTCCACTCAAGGAATCCGATTTTTCAAATCAAAGGTGCAGAACTCAGTTGCCGAAGGATTTAAAGCGCTGGCACCGGGCTCCCCGCCCACCTCCCCTCCCCCAGCGTCCCACAATGTCTCCAAAAGCCCCTCGTGGGTGCCGAAGGCCCTGTGTTGTCCGTGTCGGAGAGGGTTATTAACCCGCCCCCCCTCAAAGGCAGCTACGGTCTGCTCTGCCGGTGGGCCGCCGCTTATCCAGCTCAGCCGAGGCTGGGCGGTAGCGTACCTGGGCCCGAAGGGGGCCAGGAGCCGCTGGTCCCTTCCACTGGGCTTCCCGCAGCGCCCCGGCTCCGTCTCGGCGCAGGGACTGCGATTCGCGCCTCTCACACGGGCAAACCGCTCGGTCTCGCAGCGGCAGGCGCAGCAGCAGCTCCGGGGCTGGGATCAAAGCTCTTGTGGGAGTGCTGGGTCTGGCTTGCCCGTGTGTTAGCAAGTTGTTGCTGGCTTCCTCTGAGTGGGGAGGAGGTAGGAGGGAAAGGGAGTCTGTTTAAAAGCAGAGGCATCCACATCACTTGTCCGTAGCTCCGCTCCAGTGCGTAGGTCTGCCTCACGGGCTGGCTGCCGGGACCGGATTTTCCCCCGAAAACCATGTCCCACTCGGCAGATGTTTGAATATGCGGAGAAGAGCCATCGGGAGTCGTGCTGAAAGCGATCTAAAGAGGTCAATTTCCAAAAGAAGGGCCGCCCTCTGGCTTCTCGCTCGGAAGCGGGAAGCAGAGGGGAGGAGGTCTGAGGTTAGGTGCTAGCGGGGCCGTCGGCTGCCGAGCGCTTGCGGGACGGTACGAGGACACATACTCGTGTGCTCTGCCCCATAAGCAGCGCCGTCTGCACGAACTTCCAGGGGGCGGGGAAGATGTTTGATAGAACCCACCGAGTGGTCCCCGGCTAGAATCTGTGCAATCAGAAGCAGGCTGGAATCAATAGTATAAATTATTTTCCAGGATCCGTAATTTCCGAACTCATTCTACTACGGGAAAGCCACTCACCTGCAGCCCTCGCTCCGAGATGGACAAGTTTTTATTTTCAATTTAACAGTGAACTATTGATCCAAACAGACTGCCTTCCTTTACCCTTCCCTCTGTGCAGCCATATTACAGGTGGAATTATGTATACACGTATATTAGAAAGCTATCAGTTTTATCTATTGGCTGCTGAATGAACAGAGGCGATCGTGTTTATTTTACGAAAAGAAAACCCGAGGAAGACACCTCATTTATCTTGATTGTATGTATTTAATGTATTTCGTGTATACAGGTGCGCATGTGCTTGCCCGTAAAGAAACCTAAGAAGCAAACCTACGCCTACCCCGGTAGGAAGAGCCGTATTCTCGTGTTTGATCAGGACTTCACGAAACGTAGGCATTTGACGAAGCTATCACTGCAGTGCTACATATGCGCGGGTTGGCGGCGTCACCCTGTCCTGGGTACACACGCCTGGAAATGGGCATGCGTTTTGATGTATGCAAATGGTTCTCTATTGTGCGGAAGCGAAAGAAATACCTTCGTATTTAACCGTGGATAAAGCTTTGCTAGACTGAGACAACGAATTAATGCAACAACTGAAATCTGTATTTATCCTTTTGCTTCCAACATAAATTGTATAATTTATCATCTAAATATGGGGCCCCGCAGACTTCTGCATGCCGTTTTGCTCCATCAACGAAAGGGAAACTTAGAGTCAATTCAACAGGTCTCTTGTGGTTTGGAGAAAAGGCAACTTTAATTATTTTGATTAAAAAAAAACCCACAACCTTCCTGTGAATTCAGCTCAGCTATATTATTTCTGAAATTGTCTAGACACTGCATTTTCAAAACGTAAAAAGTCTGTCGTACAGTACAGCCCATACTCTTTTCCCTACGTTCTGGGCACGCCGAGGCCTAGTAGAGAGTAAGTCTCTCCTCTTCTCCGAGGTGCAAACCGCAGTAGGAGCACTGCCGCCCCTTGCCGCGGCAGTCCGCAGAGCCGGAGCCCTGTACTAAAGGCACATCTTTTTATAACGCACATCTTCCGTGGGCTTCCCAAGGTGATCCGCTCCGAGCCACAGCCGGATGGATGCCTCCCAGCACCACGGCTGGGCTTGGCGTGGAGCACGGCAGCGGCAGCTCTGTCCGGCCGTGCAGCCGCGCACATCCCGCAGTGCCACAGGCACTGCTTCAGCCCCACAACCGTCGCCTCTCTCAACTCGTCTGGGACAGTCGGGAGCTGCACGAAGAGCCGGGCAGGGCAGTGGGGAGGGGGCTGGGGGTCCGCGGGGCCGGCAGCCCGCAGCACCCCTCCGGGTGGGCACCGGCGGCGGGTCACGGCGCTCTTCTGCAAGAGGAAAACAAGAACAAAGGTTTTACCGATCTAGATCTCTCCTGCAGGTCTCCACCTCCCCAAAAATCAATGGGGACCCATCTGCGCAGAGAGGCAACAAACACATTTGCAGCTGCAGTGTGGATCGCAAAGCTACTCGTTATCGTCTGCAGCGCCGTCTTCCTGCACGCACGTACAGAGGCACACTTGTACGCAAATCTCTTCTCCGTACCTCTGTCGTGCTTTGCAGTGCAGGAAGGGTCAGCGAGCGGAGACCCACGGCAGCTGCTCGACGTGGCTCTCATACTGAGGACTGAGGAGATGAAACGGCTTGAGAAGTGCAGAGAAGCCTTGCGGTCACCTGCGGCAGGTCCCCGGAGAAGGGGGCGAGCAGACACCTACGTACTCGGGAGGTGCCAAGCGGCTGGCACATGGCTGCCAGTCGCAGCCGGTGTGTGCGGCCCGGAGACACTCCGAAAAGGGAGCTGAGAGGGAGAAGCTTCTTTGAGGATGGGGAAGCCGCTGGTAACAAGCTGAAAAACGGATCTGCTTTGGTTAGCAAGTCCCAGAACAGAGAGCGTTTGGCCACGATCGTAATTTCCATGATTTCTGTCAAATACAATATTATCAGAAACTACTGAAGTACTTACTGTAAGCAATGAGGGAAAGTATTACATACGTAGCAGAGCCTCCGGGCCGTGCCAAAGCGCTATTAAACCAGATCCACTTTCCAACGTATTCCCTTCACAGGCCTCAATCTCAGCAGGAGTGACCGCCCGCTTTCTCCCCGCCAGCAGCGCGGCAAGAAAAGGGCACAGTCGAGTGCAGGTGCGGCCTTCTCCTCGCCTTTGCCCCTCCAGGCTCGGGGACAGAGCTGGCTCTGAATACTTGAAACCAGCCTTCAAGGATGGAGGGTGCACAGCCCAGGGCCCAGTTTCTCGCTGGGGTGCCTCTCGCTGCACCAGAAAAAGAACTAAAAGTGAATGTGTGGCCCGAAGGAGCTGAAGGTATGGAAGGTTTGGGAGGAGACCAGCTTCTGGCCCGGGAGCCAAGCACGGGGGCCCCAAGGCCCGGCCGGACCCCTGGGGTGGTGCTGCCCTCCGCATCCTTCGCCAGGGCCCGGGAGACCCGGCGCGATGTCAGGCCCCTCTGCACAAGGCGGAAGGAGCGCTCCGGCGGGAACGGCGCAGTGTGAGGACGTGAAAACTAATCATCTTCGACACAGGGGAGGGAAGGGAAAACTTCTTTTAGAGGGGA
>JASSUY010042324.1:0-37734 GCA_032466535.1 Forpus xanthops
AGCGCGGGCAGCGGGCTCGGCCTCGCCCGGTTCATACTCCCACCTCTTCAAGCCACTGCCGCATGGCCGCGGGCCGACGGGACGAGCTGCACCAGCCGCCCGGGGAGCAGCAGAGCCCCGCCAGCACCCCAGCGCTATGCTGGCCCAGCCCCACCGCGGCCCGGAGACACGGGCACCGCACCACGTGGGGGAGCGGGGGGTGCGCCCGGACCGCCCCGTCTACCGGCGTGGGGCCTCCGCTTAAAGCGGCGATGCCCCTCTAAGGGGCGGAGGCGAATTGAAGGCGGGTGGTCGATCCAGACCCCCACCCGCGCGACAGGAGAGTCCGGACCGCCGCTTCCTCCTCGCCGCTGCACGGCACAAAGGAGCTCGCAGACACAGGGAGGGAAGGAAGAAAGGAAGAAAGGAGGGGGAAGGCGGTGCGCCAGCTCGTGGAGCCGCCCCCCGGGCTGATGCACGGCGGGGTCGTGCCGCGGTCACCGGCGGATTGGCGCTGGGGGGCCGAGTACCGGGAGCTGGCAGGTGGTTAACGGAAGGGGCAACCCAGTGGCCGCATTCGTAAGACCCCACGGAGCACCCTCGCCTCCGCCTCCGAGGCGGCAGGGGACAGCCGGTGTCTGCACGCAGGGGAGCACAGCTCACAATCCTTACACAGCGGTGTGAGCGGCGTGCGCGCCTTTCACGAGTTTCACAGCATTCCCGGTGAGGGATCAGCCTTTTTGTTGCATTTGAACTCCCCAGCAGGAAGTTTGAAGCCTGCAGAGCCGGTGCAGGGCACGGGATTTCCCACCCGAGCGAACGGCAGCTGGCCTTCCCCTTCAAATTTTGTCCCGTCGAGGTGTTAAGGGTGTACAGTGGCAAACTCAAAGAGCAGCTACTTCTCGGGGTCATCCCCCTCCCCATTCCCAGTTTCCTCCCTTCCCAAGGCAAGGAAGCTTCACTCTGCTCTTCCTGTATTTTTAGAATCACAGAATGAACCAGGTTGGAAAAGACTTTCAAAGATTATCAAGTCCAAGGTTCATCCCAATACTGCCAGGTCCACCACTAAGCCATGTCACTGAGGACCTCTGAACATTTCCAGGGATGATGATTCCCTGTTCCAATTCCTGAGCACCCTTTTGGGGAAGAAATCTTTCCTAATATCCACTAAACCTCCCCTGGTGCAGCTTGAGGCCGTTTCCTTTTGTACCTTTTATTAGAGCCCTCGGGAAGAACATGTTTGTGAGATAAGTCAGATTAAACACCTCTTCCTGCTTCAGTCTATCCTCCAAAGTGGTTATTGGAGTTGACTCAGAGAAGGAAACCCACCACATACAGAATCTTGAATATCGCAAAAGCAAAAATCCCTTTTTCTCCATCTCATCTCCTCAACTCTTCCTGCTCTTTTGTGGTATCACCACAACTCTCAGTTTTCTAGCCACTCCACAATCTTCCAGGTTGGATGAAATGCCGTTTATTTTCCTCTAATGTAAGGAAAAAGGGATTATCTCTTTTTTCTCCCAGGATTATGTTAAAAACCTTCAAACTCTCCTGATTCACCTTCACAAACCCCCGTCGGGAGTCCATGGCCGTGTCGCACCAGCTCCTCCCGCCGGCCCTGCCGCTGCTCTGCAGCCGCCACCGACTGGATCGGTGGTGGGAAAAAGCCCCATCCTCGCAACCAAGCGGGGTCCAGGCTGAGGACACCAGGTTGTAGGAAGCCCTTTGGGGGGCTAGGGGGGCTGTGTCTCTACGCAAGAAATGGGACAGCCGGCATGTGTCAATTGTGGCCAATGTCTTTTCTAGCAAGACATCTGATTGCAACCGTTGTAACTGGGAGCATCAGCGCTGTTGGGTGCCTCCAGCGCATACGGACTTGCTGTCATAATAGTGAGAAATAGTCACCATCCTGGCTTTACAGAAACCACCCTTGTCTTGGGCTGCATCACCAGCAGAGTGAGCAACAGGTCAAGGGAGAGGATTCTCCTCCACTACTCTGTTCTGGTGAGATCCCCTCTGCAGTACTTCACCCAGCTGTGGGGCAACAACGTCCTGTCCCTGTGTCCCTGCCCTTGTCACTATGAGTCATTTCCCCACTAGGAATGCTTTATACAAATATATCAATGACACAGACCATGTGTATGACTGACTATGGCTGTCAAGTTGGATTTGTACTCCTCAACCAAAAAAAGAAGCATCCATCATGATGAGATACTCTTGCAACCAAAGAGTAGGATTTATAGATAGCTGTGTCTGGGGGAGGGCTGAAGAAGTTAAGGTCCTCTGCATTTCATAGCAGAGAAGGGAACGTTACAGACCTTGCCCTGCAGGCATGTTGGCAATTTCCTGTCTCAGCCTGGAACAGATTTCTCTGGAAGCTCTTCTGTTGCTTTGATTCCACAGTTGATTTCACAAAAAAAAAGATCCTAGACTGGTGGAACTCTACAGGGATTTTGTTTTTGTAATCTGGAGTGCCGTGTAGAACATGAAGCTGGGCAATTTCTACACACACAATGGATCCTATCTCCCCTGTACTCTGTGACTTTATGTTTTTAATGTCTGGGACTCTGCGTTTAATATCAAAGCAATAAATGAATAAGTGTTTCAGATTTTGTGCCTGGCTCTTGAAAGCATTCAGAAGACTTGTCAGGTGTCTGGCAATGCTCAGCCAGTTTTGGGACTTGTTTTCATCCCTATGAAAGGTAAACTGCAAAGACAGGAAGGAATCTGTGTTATGCTCAGACTGACGTTCTCAGGGCCCCTGATGAGCAGGCTCTGCAGACAGGCATAAAAGAATACTGAAATGGTAGGTCAGCAGCACCAGTTACTCAATACAACCCAGGCTCTGGTGGATCCTGATCATTCAGCTTCAGGATCTTTTGTATAAGCAACATCAAGCATGATGGTCTCACTTTTCAAGTCTTAGGGTGAGATCCTTGGCTGATGCTAAGTGGCAAAGCTGCATGGTGGTGAGTAGGTTGCTGCAACTTGCAGAATCCCCATTAGAATGGTTCTGGGAGGCCACTGCTCCCAGCTCATCCTGAATGCAGCCCATTCCTGAGGGAATCTCAGCAGCATTTGTGTTCATTACAAAAAAAAATAAACATTTTTTTAGGCCAGAAAGCAAAAAGGTTTGAGAAAACTCATGCAGTGAAAATGCTGAGGTGATTTAGGGAGACAAAGTGCAATTATCACATGAGAGGATAAATGGTGTATTGAGTACTAGCCTCTGCTTTCAAGCATGGTTTTCTGAAGGGTCACATCCCATGGCCTACAATATTCATGTCATATATACTGATAACTCTCCATCTTCTGGCTGCCAAAATGTTCTTCACTCTGGTGTGTGAATAATATTAATTGATCAATTCCTTTCACAGTAACTCCAGGAACCTGCCCTAGTGTAGCACAACAGAAGAGAGAACGGAAACCCAAACTCAGTGTCTTTCTAGAACCACCTCCTCTTCTCCCATAGACTTTCTTTTCTTCTGAGCCATCCTGCCAGCCCATAAAATTCTACTTGAAGAAGTATGTATGACTTTGAAAGATACTGCCCTTAGGTAAAGAGTCTCCACCGCCTTAGGGTAATCTGGGCCACAGATTAAATACCTTCACTATTAAAAATATCCTCACTTTAATGTGTTCTCCAGGCACTTAGTGCTGGGATAGGCCCAGTTAAAAAGTGGGTTGGATCAGACTTGACTAGGAAAATAAGGCCAGGCTAAAGGTAGGGTTACTATTGTTACAGGAAGGAAAAAAATGTAAAATTTAGCTTCTACTGAAAAAAAAAATATACCCAAGACACATCTTAAACTTTTCAGCAAGTCCTAAAAATTGCAGCTTTTGCACTGCCAGGGAAATTGTTCTAATTAGTCTTAAGGTAAAACCCCTGGCTGCGCCAGTGGAAAGCCAGCTGTGCAGCACTCTCTAAGCAAAGCAGAGAAAAGGACCAGCTTAAATAGTGAACCCAGTTTCCAGGCCTCTAATATCTCCTCTCTGTTGTGTTGCCTGGAGAGGCAGCTGGATTTTTTCCAAGGACAGAGAAGCCCCACCGGCTGCCAAGAGTGCTGAAGGGGGAAGACACAGAAGAAAGAAACATATGAATTCCCTGGACCTTTGCTTTTCTTATCCCAGCCTCTCCCCTGCTTGAAGGCACCCTCTGCCCCTGCATGAAGCTGTGAGATGAGGTAGTGAGAAATGGGGAGCAGTATCCCAATCTTCTCCTTTGACCCATGTGTCCTGACAGTGGAGGTCCCCTCAGCGATGTGCCTGCATGGTGTTTGATTATCATAGAATCATAGACTGGTTTGGGTCGGAAGGGACCTCAAAGCTCATCCGGTTCTAATCCCCTACCACTGGCAGGGACACTTTTCACTTAGACCAGGTTGCTTCAAGCCCCATCCACCTGGCCTTGAACACTGCCAGTGATGTGGCAGCCACAGCTTCTCTGGGAAACCTGTGCCAGTGCCTCAGCACTCTCACAGGGAAGAACTTCTGCCTAAGATCTCATCTCAGTCTCCTCTCTGTTAGTTTAAAGCCATTCCCCCTTGTCCTGTCACTTCATGCTTTTGTAAAAAGCTTCTTTCCAGAGTTTTTGTATGCCCTTTTAGGTACATTTGGGAAAATGGTTTCTCAGCTCTGCCCTTCTCATACCCACATCAGGCATTCGTGGAAGCCTGTAACTTGTCCATAAGGGCATCCCTGGTCTGACATTCAGTAACGTAGAGCTGTGCAGTAGCATGCCAAATCAGCAGTGTATACATCTGCATCCATAGCATCCTGCAGGCTCTGGGATGTGACCTTCAGCCACATATGGGGAACAAGTCTACTACTGTGGACCTGTATGGTCCCATTTCAGGTGAAAGTATAGTCTTCTGCATCAGGCCACACTGAGGCTCTCTCCTTGCTGGTGGGGGACTCTTCCTCCTCTGCATTTGCTAGGGTTTCATGTTGTCCAATTGTGACTCAAATGATGGGTTTTCCACGCATCCTAACTTTATCCAGCAGACATCTCTGCTGACAGCATTGGCTGTGGCTGCAATTCCAATTGTCATAGTTTTTCTATACATTCCAGCTGTTGGAATCAAGATATTGACTGGTACTCTCAGTCTTCACTAAAGAAAAGAAATGGGGTCTACCCTGATGTATGTAGGGACAGCCAAACAGTCTGAAGGTAAACCAGCTGGGTCTGAATGGGATCTAACTGCATTAGCCAGCTCCCCATCTGAGCTCTGAAGCCTGGGTTCAGGTTATTAGTCCAGAAATACTGCTATGCTTCCATGACTAGCTAAATGAAGACTCAGGTGGACATACCAGTTTGTGTCTGTGCAACTGCACCACTGTCCATTCTACAGTGGAGATGTTCCCTGTCAGGCGCTCTCACTGATGGGGTGAGAAGTAGAAAACAAAAGACACCCCCATATGAGTCATGAAGGAGTCCCAGGTTTGAAGGTCATGACCTTTTGTTATTATTGGGTTGGCGGCATTGGTGTTTCCCTGCTGCAGTCTCTACACTGTAATGTGACCCATTTAAATTTCTAAGCCTTAGGAAACGCAGCCTTAACATTTAATAAGAATCTCATTGATAATGTATTTACTTATCTGGTGTTTAACTAGCATTCCCTAAAAGAATGAATAAAGAGTCTGAAAGAAGTGATAGTTTCTGCATGTGATGGAAAAGGAACTGGGAAAGTACCCTTCAGAGGTGAAGGGCTGCAGTGGGGAATTGAGTCTGCCCCACCTCTAAGCACTGTAAACAGCTGATTAAAGAGCTGTTTAAGTGGCTCCACATTGTGCTTACCACATGCTGCACAAAATGTATCTTTTGTAGGAATGATGAAATGCAAAAGCCTAAGAGTGAGTCTCTCCATCAGCCTTTCTTGCATCCAGTGGTTTAGCAAGACAGGTAACACAGGTGTTAGTTTCTACAACAGGCCCTAGTGCATTTCCCCTCCGTGATATGGGATGAGCCATTTGGCTTGCTTATGTGTCAGTTTCTCCACTTGAAGAACACGAAGCTGTGAAGATAGTTATTTGATGATGTCTGAAGAGGTTTTTGAGTTCTTGAGAGCTGGAAGGAACTGGTGGACACTCAAAGATTTTTTTTTTTTGGTTTTGTTGTTGCTGTACACTGTCATTTCATGTAAATCCTGATTTGTGTAGGACTGTGTTCTCAGTGATCTCAAACTAAAGATCAGAAAACAGAGTGAGGATTATAGGTGCATTTGTTCTATGTTTGATCTATGGAGACAGGCTGAGAGAGCTGGGGTTGTTTGGTCTGGAGGAGGGAAGCCTCCAGGGAGACCTTAAAGCAATTTCTACCTCCAACCCAAACCATTTGGTGATTCAAGACTGATTCTAAGATAAATGAGCTTCTCTATCTTCCAGAACAGTTACAGTTCATTCAGTCTTTGTCCCTACCCAACTCCTCATTATCACATTTCAACTTCCTCAATATGTGGGTGGAGGGGTAGAACAGCACAGACATTGGAGGAAAGAGCTAATTTTCCTCTGGAAAATGACCAACATTTTTGTTTTAATTTAGCCCAGTTTCCTTGCAAGTGACTTTGTGCCTAGCTGTCAGGATTTCTGTAAACAGTTTAGTAAGAGTCATAAAATAAATCCCCCAAAGAAGAGAAAAATAAACACAGTCATGAGTTACTGAAGTGAGCTCGCTCTTCCTTGTCCTCTTTGTTAGCCATCACAGGAGCTGGTTTTCCACTGAGTCACACAAAAGCAACCCAGGGAGATAACGGGAGACAGCACAAACAAACAAAGGCATTGTGGAGAAAATATGCATTTATGTTTTTTTAAGCTTTGAGATCGATTTGAACAGAACTTTTTCAAATACATAATGGCACTATAGAAGCAGCTTGATGCAATCTGACCTGCAAGAAATGGCAAGTAGTAGTGTGGAGGAGCTGAGCTGGTTCTGAGGATCTCCAGTCTGGGAAAGCAGCTGCATGGGCATGTGTGCTTGGTCAGTTCTGTTCAGATCACTAGAATACACCAGCATCCCTTTCTTTATACCTGTTGTAGAATCATACAATCACAGAACGGTTTGGGCTGGAAAGGACCCCAAAGCTCATCCAGTTCCATCCCCCTGCCATGGTCAGGAACACCTTCCACTAGACCAGGTTGCTCCAAGCCCCATCCAACCTGGCCTTGAACACCGCCAGCAACGGGGCAGCCACAGCTTCTCTGGGCAACCTGTGCCAGTGCCTCACCACCCTCACAGGGAAGAACTTCTGTCTAATATGTTGTCTAAATCTCCTGTCTGTCAGTTCAAAGCCATTCCCCCTTGTCCTGTCACTGCAGGCCCTTGTCAGGAGCCCCTCTCCAGATTTCTTGTTGTCCCCTTTAGGCACTGTAAGCCTCTCTAAGGTCTCCCCTTAAGGAGCCTTCTCTTCTCCAGGCTGAGCAAGCCCAGCTCTCTCAGCCTGTCTCCAAAGCAGAAGTGCTCCAGCCCTTGCAGCATCCTGGTGGCCTCTTCTGGCCTTGCTCCAACAGCTCCACATCCCTCTTGTGTTGTTTCCCGAGAGACTGACCGAGAGATCTCACCAGGGCAGGGGAGAATCCCCTCTCTTGACCTGCTGCTCACACTGCTGTTGATGCTGCCCAGGACTTTGTCATTTCTCTGTGCTGCTCAACAAATATACCTGTAATCCTTGCAGTGCTGCAGGGGAGCCTGCTTTGTGCTATGCCAGTTCATTTATCAGCCTTGACTGAAGAGTTTCCAAAGGGAAACCAGAGCACTTGCCTTTGTTTTTTTGGAGCAGTGGCTCTTCACTGCTGCTGCAGCAGCAAGTTTCTGCATGGTTACACAGTGCTCTGGTAGAAAGGCTTGGGGCTTCCCACTTTCAAGGAACGCAGCGGTCGATTAGCATTTTCTAATTCCTTAACCATGATTTATCCAGCTCCCTGAGTCTTGCTGCTGTCATTAGACCAATTTTCTCCTGGGTTTTAAAGAAAGAATTTTATTGCTTTCCCCTTTGCCAGAAACACTTTTTATCTTTTATGTGAAAAGTAAAAAAAAAAAAAAAAGAATGACTACATCTAATGACAATAAAAATAAATCATGGCAGTATGGCCAACAAGCTTTTTATTGAATTTCCTTCCTTTCAGGAGTTTTCCCTGTACAGTAACATAATCCAGGAGTATCAGGCAGGAAGTATTCATCCAAAACCACAAGAAAACACAAGCAGGCAGGAAAAACTCTTTGAATTTGGCACCACACTTCCTATTTTAGCCTCATGAAAAGTTCCAGGAATGATCTTGGATTTGCTTCTCCTTAAAATCCACAAGGTTCACAAATAAAATTGGAATGAAAAAAAAAATGTTCCAAATTTAAAAAAAAAAAAAAAAAAAGCATTGCAGGAAATATTTGGGTTTAAATTGGATTTAAATCCATTTGCCCCACTTTTAAAATTATTTGCATTTTTAAATGCAATCTCCAGATGCATTACTAGCATGTACTGCTGCTTCTGGTATATCACAAAATGACATAATACAGTTGCTGAAATGTTTTATTATTTTAATGTAATTTACCGAAATGTATAAAGTTAATAATCAGCAATAGCTGCTACTTAGAGCTAGTTAAAACTTCATGCCAGATTCCCTAGAGTATTTCGTTCTTTCAGTCTGTGCTGCACTGTAACAGATTGATACTTCATGTGCAGCATAAATAATTTGAGTGCTGGGATGAGTCAACTGCAATGATTTGCAGAAAGCAGTGTTAACAATGCTGTAAAAAATAGCTTAATATTAGTGGTACTTTGTGCTTAACTCATGCTTTCCATGCCTATATCAGCAGACACTAAGATAATTAGATACTAAGATAATTAAATATCCACTCATTACTTCTGTTCTCCAGATAGACAACCAGAGGCCCAAACCAGTGCCCCTGCAACCTGAAGCACAGATACAGGCTGATGAAGACTGGATGACAAACGGGAAATTTAGGTTAGACATTAGGCAGCAGTTCTTCCCTGTGATGGTGGTGAGGCCCTGCACAGGTTGCCCAGAGAAGCTGTGGCTGCCCCACTGCAGGCAGTGTTCAAGGCCAGGCTGGATGGGGCTTGGAACAACCTGGTTTAGTGGAAGGTGTCCCTGCCTGTGGCAGGGCATCGTAACTGGATGGCCTTTAAGGTCCCTTCCAACCCAGACCAGGCTTGGATTCCATGATTTCAGGGCAGTGTTAATATCTGGGATCTGTATTTTACAGGTACTGCTGTGTCTTTTCCAAACTGTTGTTTTCTAGGTGTTTGCAGATGTTACTGGAGTCCATCACAAGAAGCACTTATGCTCTATCCAGCCAAAATTTCCCTCTGAACATGCTGATATTCAGTAGAAGACAGTTCATTTCAGAAGGCTCAGCTTATCTCTCCTCTTACACTGGGCACTTCTAGTCTCTTGAGGGACTCTTAGTCTTGCTCATCCCTGAGTGCAGAGAGCAGACTTGACACATTTTATGCAGGCTGCAAAAGCATCATGTAGCAAAGGTGGTGCCTCTGGTGTCATCCTTCCCCCCACATCCATTGCATGCCAGCAAAGACCTTAGGGACAAGTAGGGTCTGATCATGGATCAGTACTTCTTAAAGGGCTGGCTAAGTTTCTGTTGCCCTGTCCTTGGGATCAGGTCCTGTCGTGGTTTAAGCCCAGCTGGCAACCCAGAAGCACGCAGCCATTTGCTCACTCCTCCCCTTTTCCTCCTGCCACTTCGGGATGGATGGGGAGGAGAATCGAAAGAATGTGACTCCCATGGGCTGAGATAAGAACAGTTCAGTAACAAAGGTATAACACAAACCACTGCTGCTACCACCAATAATAATGATAAGGGAAACAACAAAGGAAGAGGATACAACCTGTCACCACCCACCAATCAATACCCAGCCTGATTGAGCAGTGAACTAACCCTTCCAGGTTATATAGTGGGCATGATGTGCCGTCATATGGAATACCTCTTTGGTCAGTTTGGGTCAGGTGCCCTGTCTCTGCTTCTTCCTGGTTTCCCCTCCTCCCTGGCAGAGCATGAGACTCAGAAAATCCTTGGTCAGAGTAAATATTACTGCAACAACTAAAACCATCAGTGTTATCAGTGCTGTTCCCAGGCTGAAAGTCAAAAACTGCGCTGCACCAGCTACTAAGAAGGAGAAAAATGACTGCTACTGCTGAACCCAGGATAGGCCCAAAGCAAGTACTTTCATTTGTCTTTGAGTCATTCTTGAGTGAGTGTCACCTTCTCTCAGCTATGGCTCAGACCAGGCCGTTATCTGTGGGTCAGCACTTGAAATGAGTCACGATGGACTTAACTACCTCTCCTACAGGTAGATATGATGGCAATGAAGGCAAGCATCCTTCACACCAAAACAAAGTCATAAGGATTACTACTGAACCAGATGATGGCAAAGGCCTTTCTTCTCTCTGCCCCTGAGATGATAGATTAACTCAGAGGAATGAGATGAGATATAGAAAGACCTGTTTGCTGCTGCTTCTCCTCTCATCCACTCTCAGCTGTGCTGCTCTTCCTAGACAAACAGACCTAGATCTTAGCCACAGGCATCTACATGGCTTGATACGGCAACAAAAATGAGTTCCCTTTTAGCCAGAAGTGACTGGAATCCCAAGTCTGGAGCTGTGCTGATGGGGTAATGTCTGGGAAAAAAAAAAAAGGAAAGGAAATCTCCAACATGGAAACACTAAATGCTATGGCAACAAGAGGAGCAACAAACAGGGCTTAAATACACAGACTCAGCATTAATTTAAGCCCTGGGAATTAGAGAGAGGGAAATCAGTAGTTTATAATGCTGTGTTTTATCTGGGATGAGGGGGTGGGATCCTATGCCCTTAAACAGCAAGATAGATGTGCCAAAGGCAGACAGACAGGCAGTGTCCTGATGCAGGCTGCTGGCTTTCATCAGAATCCCTTCTGGCCGCTCAGCTGACCTTACATGTGGAAACTGAGCTTTTCTCACATTATCCCTTTTCCTGAGCCTCCTTTCAAGTCATGTGCTGCAAATACAAAGAAGGGAGCATATCTGTGTAATTTGTTAATCCAGTGATAGGAGTTGGCTGAGCTACTGCTGCCAAACCATCCGCTCTTGAGTCACGGAGACATTCCTCCCTTCCCCAAGAGCAGAGATTTTTCTCCGGTGACATCTCACTTGCCTTGTGCTAATTGACAGTTCTCTGTTGAAAACGATGTATGTGTTCAGGCTACCCTGGGTTTTGTCCCAGTTTATCCCAGACACTCCACAGGTCTCCCTTCAACCCCTAAATCCCATGTAAACAGAGAATTTCCATATGTAAACCTGCTGACTTCTATGCAGAGCAGCCCAATGAGGTTTTTCTGGTGTCTTTTATTTCCTTTGTGCTTTTAAATGTCTAACCATCATGGCACAGTAGTCTCCAGTAAACACCTGGAGGACTGGCTGGTAAAAAGTAGTCTGAGAGTGCTCAGTGGAAGGCAGGTGCTTTTGAAGTCAGGACATGGGATTCAGCTCAGCAGACAAAAAATTTATCCTTTGCACTACTGCTACAAACTTCCTTTGAGATCCTTGACTTGAAAAGAATCTCACTATTCCTTCAAGCTCTGAAGTGTCTCTGCTACAGAGACTACAGCCCACCTGAGTAAAGAATCTCTCATGTGTGCATGTACAGCATCCACCATAACAAGGCTTGCTGAAGCCCAAGCTAAGACTTTTGTGAAGCTGCTTCCATATGTAACCACTGGGTGAATTTGTGTAAGGTATTGACAAGCTGCTCCCTTACAGCACATCTTGTTGCAAAGCTCATTACCTGTATTTCATGAAGTCACAAAATGGTCTGGGTTGGAAAGAACCTTAAAGCTCATCCAGTTCCAAACCCCTGCCACGGGCAGGGACATCTTCCATGGGCAGGGACAACTTCCACTAGACCAGGTTGCTCCAAGCTCTGTCCAACCTGACCATGAACACTGCCAGGGATGGAGCAGCCACAGCTTTTCTGGGCACCCTGTGCCAGTGCCTCAGCGCCCTCACAGGGAAGAAATTCTTCCTAAGCTCCCATCTAAATCTCCTGTCTGACGGTTCAAAGCCATTCCCCCTTTTCCTGTCGCTACAGGCCCTTGTCAAAACCCCCTCTCCAGATTTCTTGTTGGCCCCTTTAGGCACTGGAAGCCTCCCTAAGTTCTCCTCAGAGCCTTCTCTTCTCCAGGCTGAACAAGCCCAGCTCTCTCAGCCTGTCTCCATAGGAGCTGTGAGGAGGAAATATATGGCCTGAGCATCTGCTTCTCTGAGGAGAGGACAGGCTACTGAAACACACCGAGACCACTGTGGGTGACAGTGCTCCTGAGAAGTGTGCATGATGTGAAATGCCCTGATGGTGTGTGTTACATGGTGTCTGTGTAGGACACTACTCGGAGCACTGTCTGCAGCGCAACAAAGCAAGGAAAGTCACAGCAAACCTGCCCTCTCTCTTAGTGATGTTGTCTGTATGTCCAGGCTGCACAGAGAATGAGAATGCATGAGAATGCATCTGCCAGGGTGCCAACAGGGGATTAAGAGCAGCAGGAGCAGTAGAGGGAGAAGATGAAATTCCATCAGTGTGAATTCTCTCTGAAGAGCAGACTGAGGAAATCATTCTCACCTTCAGCATGTTTCATAGGGCAGGTTAATCATAGGGGACAGGCACATGACAGTGATAATTTCCCTCCCCCCAAAAAAAAAAAAAAACTACCCTGATTTACCATTTGTTCTTGGATTAATGCCTTCATTTCTTGTATAAGGTCCCTTTATTAAAATGACAGGATAAGAATGCCCTCCTTTGTGGAATCCTTTGATATCTAAGAAGGAAAAATGTCATTTAGAAGTTACAGATAAAAAGTTTTATCAGTGTCACAGCCGTATTCCTCTTGGATAAAGTCTCTCATTTGTACAAAGAACATAATTGTTGAACAACTCTCCCTGGTGCCACACTGAAATATATCTGGTTTCACTGTAAAGCAAGAAAGGCATTTGTGTTCATTGAAGGACTTGTTAAACTTCCCAGTGTGTGTTCTGGCAAGGCTTCCTGAAGAAGTAGGTACAAGGGTGAATAAGAATAATGAGAATAGTGATAACTTTTTTCTTTGGCTGCTGTCTCAGTGGATTTGTGTTCCCCAAGCTTCAGCAATTTAAAAAAAAAGAAAAAAAAAGTTTATGGTTTTCATGATTTTATCCAAGTTTCCTCAGAACTGGGGCCAGGGACATTCCAGACAAAAGGATCATTTTTGACCATACGTCTTGGTGTCAAGTGTATTGCATTCATTCCATGCGATTTTGCATTTCAGCAGAACACAGCTCACAGAGCTCTCTTCAGGACTATGGGTCTGGTTTTAAGCTAGCTCCTAGGGGACAACATAGTGCCAGTGCTTTTAGCCTCGCTCTGCTGCCTCGACTGCACACACCTGAAGAGCTTCTGTCTCTATTCAGCTCTGCTGCAGTACTGCTCGAGATGCAATGGAAATTTCTGTGACACTCTTTCCTGATGCAACGCTGATACATTTTGGGTTGAGGTAGAACCCAACACTTTTTAAATACTAGACAGTGGGATCAGAAGTCTTACTGTTCAGATAAGGATCTCTTGAAGGCTGAAAGGCTTTTGTTTTTCACTACATCAGCTGTGTGCCTCTTGTATTTGGAAAGCAGGTGACAGCAGGAGAAATCACCAAACTCTTAAAATCATAGAAGTGTTGAGGTTGAAAAAGACCCTTGTGGTCATTGTGTCCAATCATAAACCTAATGTTGCCAACTTCACCACTAAACCATGTCCCTGAGTGCCATGTCTACATGTCTTTTAAATGCCTCCTGGGGCAGTGACTCCACCACTTTACAGGACAGCCTGTTGCAATGCCTGACCACCCTTTTGGTGAAGAAATTTTTCCTAATGTACAGCCTGTACCTCTATGGCTCACCTTCAGGCTGTTTTCTTTTGTCCTATCACTTGTCACTTGGGAGAAGAGACCAGCCACCTCCTCACTCCATCCTCCTTTCAGGTAGTTGTAGAGAGTGATAAGGTCGCCCCTGAGCCTTCTCTTCTCCAGACTAAGCACCCCAGTTCCATCAGCCATTATTCATCAGACCTGTGCTCCAGACCCTTCACCAGTTCATTTGCCATTTTTGAACCTGCTCCAGCACCTCAATGCCTCTCTTGTAGTGAGGGGCCCAGAACTGAACACAGGACTCGAAGTGCAGCCTCACCAGTACCCAGTACAGGGGATGATCAGTTCCCTGGGCTTGCTGGCCACACTATTTCTCATACAAGCCAGAATGCTGTTGGCTGCCTTGACTGCCTGGGCACAAGCTGGCTCATGTTCGGCAGCCATCAATCAGCACCCCCAGTTCCTTTTCCACCGAGCAGCTTTTCAGCCACTCTTCCCCAAGCCTGGCCCATTGTGTGGGGTTGTTGTTGCAGAAGTGCAGGACCCAGCACTTGTTGGCTCATGAGCTGCTTTGACTGGGCTATCATTGGTGTCAACTTGAAACTGATGGCCATGGACTGTCAGGCCAGACTGAGCCATGGCATCCTGGTAAGAGCTAAGTTGAGCTCATTTGTATTAAATTCAGATCTTTTCCCAGCTTTTGAGGATGATCTCAGGAGAGGAACAAGTTCGTCCATGTCTTTTCTAGTTGTAAAGAAAGCTGGAAAGTGCTTTTATTTTACAGATATGTTGAGGGAGTGTTTCAGCAGATACTTTATACATGAAAAAGATCAGATCGTGTCTTTACTGTTTTTCCTGATAAACTCTCTGAACAGCTTGAGAACTGACAGGATTATAATATCTATAATAAAGGCATAGCACAAATACCTGGGAAAGAAAGTAAATTTTAATTAGGGTGCTTGTTTAAAGTGCAGGGGTTTGTTAGTACATGTTTAATGCAACGCCTCTGTAGACTTCTGGAGAAAAAATACCAGTCTGCTACAATTGATCTCAGTCTGCTCTGTGTAGTTGGTATCACAGATATCCATGTGGTTTCACAAGAAAAAGTAGTGAAGATGAGTTTTGACCTTTCTGATGCTTCAAAGGTTAAAACCAAGATGAGAATGGAGACTTCTCTAGAGGGAGAAGTCCCGCTTTTCAGGTCTTTTTTTATGTCTCAAAAAGGAGCAACACCACAGACTCCTCTTGCACTTCCTTTTGCCATTTCACCTTCCTGCTTCTCCTTATAGCTTGGGAAATGTCAGAAAAGAGCTGTGGTCAAGGCAGAAGTTTCTGGCTGGGGAGTCACCAAGTGGCAAGTAGCCCAGCTGTGTGTCTGTCCATCAGCCTTGAGAAGATGACCTTGCAACTGATTCTGGACTTGAAATATCCCAGAATGTTGAAAGTAATGAAACAAAAACATAGCAGTAGTTACTCAGATGGCAAGATTTTCTGGGAGCACTGAGAGTCCTGAGCATTATCCAAACAACCATTTCTACCCATTGCTTTCCATATCTTGTACAAAATGACGCAAAGGGAAAGCTCTGCCAGATGTTGCCTTATGGTCTTTTGCCAGGGGTGGGAACTAGTCATACCTCTGCCTTGCATCCTGCAGAAATTAGCAGTGTTGTGGAAAATTAAATCAGTGAATACAAGAAAAAGAGGGCGCTTTCTGCTAAAAGAAGCAGAATCCTGCAGATTTTATCCACAGTTCTGTTACAGAGTGGCATAGAAGACCCAAAGACCTCATTCCTAAAGGTAAGCTTTTCAGCTATTTGCATTTGATTTTTCCAGGTTCCTCACTTCCTGCACCAAGATTTGATCAGCAGGATAGTGGGCACTGACAGCAGTAACAAAGCCAATAGGAGCCTGCTCTGGTGCTGTTTGAAGAAAGAATAGAATTTAAAAGCAAACAAACAAAGAAACAAAAACAAACCCCTGTCTAAGCATCTCATTTTCAGCCACAGAAACAAATACACTTGGGAGCTTAATCTGTCAGCCCATCTGTCTCAGCCTCTCAAGTGAAAAATTAGATACGTCATCACCTTCTTGCTCAGAGCCGTGAGACAGCATTCATTAATTGTTATGAGGCATGAGACAAGTATGTTTAGAAGAAAGATATTCATGTCAGCCACCCTAAATCTACCATTGCCATAAAGAGGTTAATTACCTCATGCCTGATTTCAGTCACAATCCAGTCAGGAGATGCATACAGTTATTCCACTGAGATTTTGGTATTGTAGACCCAAAGAACTGGTTTGGATTGGAAGGGACCAAATTCCAATCCCCCGCTGTGGGCAGGGAAACCTTCCAGTAGACCAGGTTGCTCTAAGCCCCATCCAACCTGGCCTTAAATACTGCCAGGCATGGGGCAGCCACAGCTTCTCTGAGCCCTTTAATGCTTTCTTGAATGAGGATGGACTAAAATGCCTTCACTAGCCACAGTACTTGCACTGTCCTCAGGGGACATATATATCAAGATCATATTCAGGTTTAAATTGACCTATCAAATGTGAGGGTTACAAAATTACAGATGTCTCCAGAAGTGTAATTACCTTATATTCCTTGCAAAAGGGATTAGCCTCTGTTTTTTTCTTATCCTTCGCTTTTTCTGTCCTAACTCAGCCTCTTTAAACATATTACCCTTGTGTCACACAGGGAAAAGATGTGATTAAAATCATATGGATAATAATATGGCACCACTTGCAAGAGGAGGAAAATTATTGATTAGGCCAAGAGATACAGCTGGAATAAACAGAGAAGCTTTCAAGCACGCTAGCGTGAGCAAGTCCAGAAGCTTGTCAGTTTTTTCCACCCATATCATTAAGTATAACAGCAGTTATTTCTTCTTTCTGTGAACTGGCTTATATGGATCCTCTGGGGGCACAGCATGGAGGTGCACTGGGAGCAAGGGAGCCCATTGAAGCATCCCTAGCACCCCACTTTAGGAAGTGGCATATGCTTGGGTGAAAAGTGCCTTGATAGCTCTCTGAATTCAAGCCAGGATAAGACTAGCTACTAATAAAAGTATTTATTCATGAGATCCAAATTACATAATGTCACAAAATTTATAAAAGGTAAAGGGGAAGCAACAGAAGGGAAAAAACCTTTGGGATTCAGTAGGAAGAGACTCCTTCTTGCCCTTCTAGCAGTTCATTGCAGCCTTTCCCCACATTCACTGGTTGGGGTGATCTCTATCTACGTACCTTTCACCTGAGCCTTAACCTGCAGGAGGACTCAGCTGGTCACATCATGACAACTCTCAAGACTGGTCTCTCCTTGAAGCTTTCCAGGGATGCAAGTGTCATCCCTCTCTTCAAAATGTGTTTGTTTCTTTTCTATCCAGGTAGGATCCTGATCATTCTTCTTTAAAATATTGGTTGCTTGTCTTCCTTGGGGACTTAAACATCTCTGTAAAAGACCAGGTATTATCTTTCATTCTTTTCTGATCTCTTGCCCATGCATTTTGCTTCCTTCCACCTCCTCACACTGCTATACATGTCTGACTCTACTTTTGTGATCTTACACTTAACCCTATATATCATAATAACCTTTATTGTAACAAGTGAGACCCCACCAGGAGTACAGCTCAGGAGCCCATACTACAAGAGGGATGTGGAGCTACTTGAGCAAGTCCAGAGGAGGCCGCAAAGATGCTCCAAAGTCTGGAGCAGCTCTGCTCTGGAGACAGGCTGAGAGAGCTGGGCTTGTTAAGGCTGGAGAAAAAAAAGGTTATGGGAAGAATCTTAGAGCAGCTTCCAGTGCCTAAAGGGGCTGAGAAGAAATCTGGAGAGAGGCTTTTGACAAGGGCCTGTAGTGACAGGACAAGGAGGAATGGCTTTGAACTGGCAGAGGGGAGGTCTAGATGAGATATGAGGAAGAAGTTCTTCAACCTCTGTGAGGCTGGTGAGCCACTTGCACAGGTTAACCAGTGTTTGTGCTTGGGACTGAAGCACCTGCTCCAAAGCAGGGTTTCTGCCTTGAGTAAAGGTACTCACAGAATGTGCTACGGAGCTGGCTGTCAAATTGGCCCAGTGCTCATTTAGTTCTCCGTTAATAAATAAAGAGTTATTTTACACAACAGGTAAGATAGGTAAAGCAAAAGCATTTTAGAATGCTTAAAGAATCTCTCCAATAGTGTACCCAAGGCTGCAGCCCAGGATAAATAACTGCTTGGCAATTAATACTCTGAACACCTATGTGTTAGTTTCTGAAGAGTCAAAAAAGAGTACAAAAAAGGTAAATGCCTTTCATGGGAAACCTACTATCTAAAGGAAATTAATCTTCCATAAATATATTTCTTATTCTGAGGAACTGCAAAGAATAATATTAATAATTTTCTGTGGATGCTGAAATTGGAAGTTCATTGCTTGTGATCTTCAGGGAGTTCATGTTTATTTTGTTGAACATTTTACTAACACTGGGAAAACATTCTCTTCTGCTGAACATTTGCCCTCTGTCACATTGCCAAAGCTTTATAGAATGATAAATCATTCTATAGTGACAGTAGTCCTATTATTTCTCACTTGTAACATAAGCAATTATTTTGGTCCAAATTATTCAGACCCTTATAGAGATACTGCAATGGGGCCTAATGCCTGCATATTTGAGCATATGAGAAAAAAGTGCATGAAGTAGTATAAAAAAAATCATTATCCCTGTGGAAAAATTAGGCAATGCTCACATAGATTGCTCACACTGATAGGGTTGCATGTACCTTGACAGTGAGATGCACATTGCAAATAATGGGAAGAGAAATGATTCTTGGTACAACATGGAGTTAGATAATCGATCATTTTCTTGGCTTACCTCTGAGAGTAAAATCTTAGCAAATTTAAGAGGTGAATTAAACATATGTATAGATAGCAAGAGCTAAGGAGTATAATTGTTAAATCATAAACACTTTAGAAGCTGAATTAGTCTTTGTTACTGGAGAACAGGATAAAACTGAGCTGGAACAGGTTATGCCACTATGTCTATAAATGTTGAACTATATAGTCCTGGTTGTTTCTGGAGGCAGGATGCTATACAAGGAGGATACTCAATCTTGTCTGGCCTGGCTGTGCTTATGTGACAACATTCTGACAGATCTATGAACCCTATGCCTGAAAGAAAAGGAGGTATTGAGGAGTGAGGCTTTTGGGTTGAGCAGTTTGTAGTCCAATAGTGAAATAGCAGGGGATACTTCAGGTCAGCCCTGAAGTGACCTGCAAGAGCCATTCAATGATAGAAGTTATGTAGTGCTACTCAGGCACAAATATTTTGAAAGGAAAGATTCTGGACAGGCTCAGCAAAGCTGGCTGGCTCATCAGTCTGGTGAGATTTCTATAAAGAAGTCACAGTACTTGCAAGGTTGCCAATTTTTAAGCAATCCTTGCAGCCAACTTCTTTATTTCCCTCCTTACACTTCCAAACATGATTAGATCATATTATGAATGTATTGCCTGCCAAACTTCATCTCCAGTTAATCATACTGAGCACTGTGACCTTATAAAAGATTCTTATTAATGTGTTTACTCTGTGCCTATGTACAGAGGGAGAAAAAAAGTCTCACCAACTTATTTTTAAGTACTATGTATTAAGGCATACTGATTCATTTTTTAATCCTCTTTTTGCAGTTGATATGTCATATTTCAAAGGGAAGGATTGCAAAAGAAAGCAGGTCTTCCATCTTAATTGTGGTCACATGGCAGAAGGGGATGATAGATAGTAAATACTGAGATGCTCCAAAGGCTGGAGCACCTCTACTATGGAGACAGGCTGAGAGAGCTGGGCTTGTTCAGCCTGGAGAAGAGAAGGTTCTGGGAAGATCTTAGAGCAGCTTCCAGTGCCCAAAGGGCCAAAAAGAAATCTGGAGAGGAGCTTTTGATACAGGCTTGTAGTGACAGGACAAGGAGGAATGGCTTTAAACTGAGAGAAGGGAGACTGAGATGAGATATTAGGAAGAATTTCTTCCCTGTGAGGTGGCGAAACCCTGGCACAGTTTGCCCAGAGAAGCTGTGGCTACCCCATCCCTGCCAGTGTCCAAGGCCAAGTTGGGTGGGGCTAGGAGCAACCTGGTCTAGTGGAAGTTGTCCCTGCCCATGACAGATGATCTTTCAGTTCCCTTCCAACCCAAACCATGCTCTGAATCTATGAAATACATTCCACATCACCAGGAATAGGCAGACCTCTCTCATCTGCTTCTTATTGCTCCCATTTGTTTACACTGTGGCCCATGTGGCTTCTTTTGTTTGAGAAAATCATTAAACATTTAAAGAGCTCTGATCAGTAAGGCTTTACCCTGCTAAAGAGCAGAGAAGAGCTGGCACTGAAAGTCAGTTCTTCATGTGGTACTTATCTGCTAAACTTCTGGCAGATGTACACTACAGAAGCAGACAATATTTTGCTTCATGATGACTGGCAACCCAGACCCAGGCAAACTGTCCAGCAAAATGCAGATTTTCAGATTAAATCAATATTACGTTTTCTTTTTTTTATGCAGTCTTCCACAGTTCACTGGACTGCTTTTGGGTTCACCTTATCTTACATCAGACATCCAAATGTCAGTGTTTACATCGAAGCAGACATCTAAACCCCCTGTCTAGTGCATGGAGAAGAACAGAATACTCATTCTGATGCGGATTTTTAAAAGAGAGCTAACAAATCACATACCAGAATTTTCTAGATCTCTACATTTATAATGAAGAGCACCTAAAGCACTAACTCAGATGTCTATCTACTATCATCTAACATTTGATGAGATGGATGCTATTTTCATGTCTGAAATGGAAGACTCATGGAAAAGTACAAAAGGTTTGAGGCCAGGACTGAACATGTCAGTTGCATTAGACTTTATATCAGGAATAAGAAATGAGGCAGGAGAACCAATTTTCACTGACTCCTGTTGTAAGAGCAAAAATGCCATGTACTATAAAAAGGAAAGTGACTGCTGTATGCTTTAGTTATGCACTGTGATCCACCATACATAACAGTCCTGTTAAGTTGGTCATTGTGTTGTTTTTGTAGTCTTCTGCCTAAGATCTCTTACTCGTAATCACCTCTAGGACAGTTGTATCTTTAAAGCAGAGAGATAAGACCTGCATGTGAGAAGTAATTAAACACTGCAAGGTGTTAGTATTGGCTTCAGCTTGGAGATTCTACTGTTACCAGCTAATTGTCTAAAAGGCAATGCTTACTATGTGACTCAGGAAAGATGCATAGTTTATGGATTTTAACATGCCAAAGCCATTTGGGAAACACAGCTGAGGACATCAACAAGAAAAGAATTTCTCTCAGAAATCAAACAAATGGATGAACTCAGTTGTGCTTCTGTCTTTGACAGTGAAGACTTCTGAAGGCACAGAAAAGCTTTGCACAGTTACGACATAAATAGGCTATACAAGACATTTCTTCTTAATGTTTGTTTTGACAGTGTTTGGGAAAATTCATCTTCATGAGCACATTAAATGCAGGAAGAAATATTTAATTTACAGTTGTGCATGTAGTCACATGATGAAGTTATTTGAAGTGGTGTGCATTAACTATGCCTACAGTTCCCAGAAAGCGTGGTCCCATCACTGCCCAGGAGATGAACTGCCTATCTGCCATAGGATGAGCCAGAGGTAGAGCCTTTAATTTCAGACAAGTCTCTACTGGCTAATCATCAGGATCCTTATGGGCTCTCTCTGAAGGCCACTGAACTCAGTCTTTCCATTCACTTCAGCGGCTTTGGATCAAGCTGTTTTGGGTTAAAAATGCATGAAGAGAATCTAAAATAATGTTAAGGGCCAAGAGATTCTTCACATAGCAGATAATGACTGAATACAAGCAATGGAATTATGGACAGAACCAAATATATAGGGAAAAACCCCACAATAGTCAATACTCTTTCAGCATAAACTAAAAAGTCTCTACTGGATCCAAGACTGGCTCTTCTGAGGTTCTTTCTGAATCAGTTTAGCCTACTTGAAGCAGACTTCTCTGCGTAGACTTTTCTTTCCTTGCATGATTTTGTGTGTTATAGTGCAATGGGAGTTGGGAAGGTTTCAAGGTGCCATGAATCGATAGCGGAAGTTTAAAGCTACACTGTCATGAGGTACATGCTCTCACTGTAGTTTCAAGATAGAGAAATAATAACAAGGATGGACAAATGTGGATTTTCTAGCAGGACAGAGTGCAATGGAATAGGTTATTCCTTTCTTTTGCTGCTTAAGCTTGTAACATAGAAACCCTGCTGGAGAAAACAGGAATTGCTATTATTTCTTTTCTGTTCCTTTTTGTTGCTCCTCTTCTACAAAGAAATGTTCAAAGTAAAAAAAATCAATATCCTTTCTGTCAGCTTGCACGCCACTGACTGCTAACAGTCAAGAGAAGCAACAACAGCATGGTAAAATCTTTTACTTTGCTTCAGCTGAGTTTTTCCAGTCTTTAAAGGGATGCAGCAGTGTTGATTTCCAATCCTGGAGGCTGCTACATAAACATGTATTTAAAACTCTTATCTGCCAATTTACAATGAACGTTGAAGGCTGTCTTATGTAGAAACTCCTGTCATTCTTTCAATATCTCTGAAGCACTGGTCTAGTGCTGGTCTGTTGGTAATCCCAGTGGGAAATCTGGTCTAATGGAATCGATTTCTTTTTATTTCTTGTACAGAGCAGGCAGTACACTGAAAAATGAGAGCCTCATTCCTCTTTGCTGCTGAGGGCAGCAACTGCAGGAATGATAGCAGTGCTCCACATCTCTGGAAGCATGGAAAGACCAACCAGCCCAGGACTCAGGTTGAAAGCTTTGTGTGTGACTCCTGATGTCGCCCCTTTTCAAAGTTTCAGTTATGGCTATGCACTAATACCTCTAGGCTTCAAAAACTTACAAAAGTGACATTTAGACCCACTGAATTCAGTGGGATTACTGTACTGGCTTAAACAAAGTTAAATAGATGCCTAAGTCTTTGCTAGGTCAGAGCTGAAAATCCATTGCAATCATTACAGTGTAATACCTTTGTGGATATTTTAAACAGAGGTCTTATGAGCTATACAAGGTCTTCCTTTAACCTGAATGAACCTTTTAGTTTATGATTTTTTTTTTTTTTTGTGTATAGTCTTTTTGCTTGATTAAGAGTTTAGAAAACTTCTAAATCTCCTCAGCATATATATAGCTGCAAATAACACATTCATACCAAGAGGCATTTTTTTTTTTTGTAGCATTAGATACACAGGTGATTTTCTGGTGCAAACAGATCATGACATCACTGCCTAAAAAACAATAAAAAAATAATTATGAAACATTTTTCATTCATTTTTTCAAGGTTTTAAGGGAAACATCAGTAGTGGTCTGGCATGCCAAGGTTTGAAGATGACAAGGATGACATGAAGAATAAATATGTGGAAGCAGGATCATTGGGACTATCAACTGCCACATCAGCGTCTGACAGGGATGGAAGACAAGATGTTACTTTCGAGCAGCTTGTTTTTCAGCACCCAGTTTTGCACTAGCTGAAGATGCTGATGGAGTTTGAGGATTTTTTTGGTTTTGTTTTTTTTTTCAATAAAATTGAAGACATGACTGCATATTGGTATGAGATTTTGATCAGTGTATCTCTTTATATGATGAGATCAAATTTTGCAATGCCCTGGTGACCTTGTCCAATTGTTCTCAGAGTGGACTACTGTCCTGAAAGATCTCAGCCACTTCATCTATTAATTTTTTTTCTCTTTCTGAATCATTATATTTTTATTGTCTTTGTCATATTATTCAGCCCCCCCCCTCCTTTTGGTCAAAGTCAGTCAAGTCAATCAAGGGAGAATGACAGAAAAACTGGGGAATTATTTAACTGGGTGTTAAATGATGAACAGCAGAACTCCCAAAAGATGCATTGGAAAGATACATGGTAGGTAACTGTACATGTCCTGATTATTTACTTGTATGACATGCAAGGCAATTATATAAAAGGTGAATGATTTAATTACTTCTTGTAGTTAGAATTTCACAGTTGTTTCTAACTAGGCTTTTTCACAGCACATTCATAAAGACACTGGTAAATTTGACCTAGAGGCCTTAATTCCACTTTTCATGAGCATCAATGAAAGGAGAACAGGAGATCACAAAAAACTGCACTTCAAACTAAGCTCTTTTTGTTAGACAGCACTGCTCAAGTCTTACATCACTTCATTATCTAACTGCAATGCAGTATCAGATTGTGTGAATCCTATTTCCAGAAGTGCTGTACTTCTACATTTCCAGTTTGGAAAATCACACATTCGGCACTTCTGAAAATGTGAGCTTCCACCAATTACTTGCAACACATGTTTTTCTGACCTTTATTTCATGCACACGTTCATCTGGCTGGACTTCATGCTGCAATGCTAGGCTAGCTTTCTAGGCGAAGCACGGTTAGGTTTCTGTCTCAAAATCATATTCTCTTCTTGGCTTCCATGCTGAGTCATATATACCCATGACCATAAAACATAAACGCAACTTAAATAAAACCCCAAAACAGTTGCTAAATTTCTATGTCTACTGTTTTGGTTATCAGTTTGAAACTGCTATACAGACTGAAAGTTTTATTCATTAATCTAGGAAGCCTTATTTGTTAAACTATGAAGTAAGAGTGTATACCACAAGAAT
Source organism: Forpus xanthops (assembly GCA_032466535.1). NCBI lineage: Eukaryota > Metazoa > Chordata > Aves > Psittaciformes > Psittacidae > Forpus > Forpus xanthops. The sequence goes on from JASSUY010042324.1 coordinate 24,518, forward strand.
GACTGAATCTGTAGGTTATTCATTTCCATGTAGGCAAATATGTTATGTTTTGCTACCCCCTTAGACTATAATATCAGACTATACTAGACTATAATATCAGACTGTCAGACATAGACTGTAATAGCTGACTGATTGATAACTAGGCTTGTCTATGGGCTAGTTTTAATTTCAGACCAAATCTTCCACCTGTTTCTTTTCTTACACATTGCTATGGTGAAGATCATCATAGACTGTACACAAAAGTGAAACACAGAAGGATCACTGAAAAAATTGTCCAAACAGATTAAAACATGAAATAATAACTGAAAAAAAGAAAAAGCACATTGCTGGCTAGGTGCCATTAAGCAGTCATATATTTCTGGCCATGTTTTGCTGATCACCTGCCCAGAAATGTATTTGGAATCATAATTTTTAAACTACCTCCATTTTCCTGTAAAAAATCTTTTAAAAAAAGACAATCATTGCCATCATCATTACCAGTCCTATTAGATCAGGGTCTGTAATGTGTGCTGGCACTGCAGCTCCCAGCTTTTTTCAGCTTCTCCCATTCTCGCCCATTTAGCTTTCCTGGAATGTGATGCCTCAGTCACTGAAGATTAACATCCCACACAGTGATGGGAATAGTTTGTGGAGCTCAGGCCAGGAAAAGCTGCACAAAGTGTCCTTGTCTATGAATGCCTGTGTAGGTATGCTGCCACAATTCTGCTGTGGTTCATAAATGCAAGATATTGCATTGCACACATTTGGCAAACTTGAAGCCCAAAGGGCAAAGTATACTTACTCTCAATACTTTTAGAAACTTATAAAATGTTCCTCAGATGTTACAGTGAGGTATGGGATTTCTTCTAGAAGATATGTTTTAAAGGCAAACACTTTGCAAACTCTCCTCTAAAAGGAGATTATCCAAAAATAATGCTTTGAGGGGAGGAATAAAACATCAGTGCTAATCATTCATTAACTGCTTTTTCTGCTACTCTTAAAGCTCCAGGACTGATTTTAATTTGAATTTTATTTTCCCTCTGAGGTAAAAGCCCTTTCCAGCCTCTTGGTGGGCTCGTTTTCTTTTACAATGTCTTTCAAATAGTTTCTTCACCTTTTGCTTGAGTGGGATGGGTATTACTGGCCAGTCACTAAAGTTCAAGACGTAACTCCACCAACCCTGCTGGGAGCACGTTTGAGTTCAGATGATTCAAATTCTTTCTTTGGCAGAAGACAACATTAGTTTCAGTGGGAATTTTGTCTGTGAGGAGAGAAATGGGGTCCAAATGTTCTTGTAAGAAGGATGTCCTGTGAAGGCATCCAATCTGTAGTAGCGTAAATTAGTAACATTGAAAATCACAGATTTCCTTCAGCAGAAGCTCTGGAGATTTGGAACATAATCAGGGCCATTTGGGATTGAATCATCTGAGCAGAAGTCACAAAAGAAAAAAGTTTTCTGGTAATGTTCCAGTAACAGAAACAAGAGATTTCAGTAGTTTGTGAAAACAGATTTGGGGGGTAGAAGAGGAAGTTTGCTAAATTTTCAAAGACTGAAAGAAGTCAGTCTGGCTCTGAGCCAGTGGTTTTATTTGAAGTCCAAATTATTTTTATCCACAGCTATACATTCATCCTTAATTATTCTTCACTGATTCCACTCAAGCAGGACAGTCCAGAGCTTCAAGTACGGAACTGGGGTGAAGTTACCGCGTACCTTTCTTGACCTGCCACTGCAGGATATGAACCTTAGGTCATCTCCCTGCATGTCAGTTTTTCACCAGGATAAAATGGTGGCATTCTTTCTGTTCTTGTAGACTGGACCACACAGTGTTTTCATGTCTCCAATTTGCTGGCAGATTATTAGAAGTACAAGTTAATGGTATTAATTACACATTAATTATTCACTCAGTGGTCAACTATAATTATCAAAGGGCTTGTTTTACTCTAGGTTCAGATAGATTGCTAGCTGATTGGAAATGGCTATTAAAACATGGTAACTGTATCCATTTTTACAATCCAGTTTCAGTGGAAAGTGATTTTCAAACCTGTACTCTTAAGTACGCTCAGCAACAGGGCAGATACAAACATTACAGCCAAATGCTACAGTGAGGTTCCTCAGCAGTACAGACACATGGTTAAGAGCTTTTAGCCTTCTTTCATGGAGGATTACATATAGTCAGAAATATTTGGCCAGTGCAATATGCCTGATTTGGTTTCTGCCTCTTAATAGGAACACAAGAAGTGCATTCAGGAGCACCATGTAAGTTGCCCAGAGTCATTCCTAGGGCTAAAGCGACACTCTACTAGACAACCCATGCAAACAGGCCACGTGCAAATCTGTGTGATATTGGCTGAGTTCACATATTTGGCTGCTGAGTGATTCTCTGAGGAGGCAGTGGATCCACCTCGAGGTGCCAAGTTAAGCACTGTAGAGTAATGCTGAATGCAACTAGTTTTCCTTGTAGTAAAATTACCTCCCCTAAGAGAGAAGAAAAACAAAAAGATGTCATAGATCTACCAGCTTTCCCCTTTAGCCCATTCATCCATCAAGCAGAAAGGCCACTTTTCCACCCTAAAACTGAAAGTGTCCCTGCAGGTCTGCTCCATCCACAGGACCAAGACACAGCTTCACCTGCTCTTTTTCTATTGCACTGAACGGCTTGCCACAGGAACTGGCTGAAAGAAACAAACAGCTGTGGCCCTTGTGGGTATGTTTTCCCAAGTGGTTCTGGCCTTTATGAGAAACCCAAGTGTTAAGTCCTCTGTGTCTGGCCTTGACACTCTCTTTCCCTGCGTCCAACCTCATTCAGTGCTCTGGGATTTCCCTTCACATCACACACCAAAACCAGATTTTGTCTTACATCCTCATGAGACTTCCCCTCAGAGACACCTAAGCCTCAGATATATGTAAGCCACTAAAAGGACTTACTGGGTTAAACAATTTAATTGCTCACTAGAAATGAGGGCTAAGAAAGAAATTAATCATGATTCCGCAGACATTAGAATAATAGAAGCACAGAATGATTTGAGTTGGAAGGGACCTTAAAACTCATCCAATTCCACCCCCCTGCCACAGGCAAGACACCTTCCACTAGACCAGGTTGCTCAAAGCCCCATCCAACCTGGCCTTGAAATAGTTTTGTGTTTGTCTATGAAGAGGTAAGTGCTCCCCGTTTTCACTGGTTTCATCTGGTTTGGTGGGGCCTTCAGTTTTTTTTCCTGTCACTGAAAGGCCTCTTACAGGATCCCAAACTTGGAATTAGGGAAGAGCATTGGTTCCATCGTTGACAGCCATTCAGAAAGTCAAATGGCAGCTAAGTGCAAAATGTTGTACAAGTGCCATGTTGCGTTGACATGTTCTGAGTAGCATTATATGCCATAATGGTTATAAACTTGGCATCTATCTCAGGTCTTCTTATATTTTTAATGATGGGTTTACATCAGTATTAAGAGATTTGGAGAAAAAAAAAGATCATGAATACATTGCTATTTTTTCATATCGAAGATGAACAAACACTAGTCAAGCATAACCTAGACAGAGATCTGGATAGAGGAATTCACCCCATGACAGACCACCTGAAGCTGTAATGGATTTTCCACAGCAGTAAACTAGTCATGGTTTCCACTGGCTACTGCTCTCAAATTTTTGAGGTTGTTCAACATGCCTAGAGCTTTACAAACAGCTGTATGTATTTGTTCAACCTTTTTGAGACACTTGAATTTCTACTCCAAAGCAAAAAACCAGTATTTCAAATTTTCCCTCTCACAATGTATGTAAAAAAAAACCAGCTTGCACAGAAATGAAATTGAAAAAGTCAGATTTAGAGCTATGAAATATATTCTTTGGATGGTATTGAAAAACTGTGCAAGAAATATATTAGATAAAATAAAGTATACTGCTATGAACTGTAGGCTGAAGACCAGATAAAATCAGTATCGTGGTAATAGAAAAAGGAGAAAAAAAATGACACAAAGATAAAATCCACATTAAATACCATCCTTTGTTTGAATTGAACATTTCCCCAATATTAAAATGCTCTGACCAAACATTTCAATTTTGCCAAAATTGCATTTCCTGGCAGAAATGTGCTCTGTAAAAAGGTTTTGACTAGCTCAAGCCCGCATATGCCAAGCGTTTTGTGGTTTTCATCCACTGCGGAGTGAACTTTTAGCGAGCCTCATTCATTCATCTGCTCCACCATAAAAATACATGGTTATTTTTAAGCACAACCTTGGCCAGGCTGCCTGTTCACTGGAGCATGGGTCAGGAACCCCAATCTGCACCCACCCAACATCAGGGGCAGCACCCTGGGATGCATCAAACCCTGGAAGTCCAAGGAGGGGGATACCCAAAGTGCCTCCCTCTGGAGACATCCATAATTTCAGCTCACCCACAGCAACTGGAATGACTCACATAAACAGATATTCACATTTCTGTTTCCTCCCCCTTTGCAATATCTTTTTTCCCAAAATGAAAATTGCTACCTCAGAGCTGAGCGCTGTGTCAGTAAACCCATCACAAAAGGGATCGGCTGCCAGAGTCCAGAAAGGGTTAAGGCAGCAGATGGAGAGGTTTGGGGTGACGTCGTGCTTCTGGATGCCTGAGAAGTCTCTTGAAGGTAGTTCCCCTCTGGTGAGGATGGGAGAGAGCTGAGGTCTGAAATTCGAGATCCCTCGCAGCCCGGAGCTGGTGAGGTCCCAGTAAAAGCTGTTTGCCGGCTTTCCCTTCCCGAGCAGTCACTGCTGCACTGGCCCGGGCACTATGGATCAAGCCCCCTGGACACATGTAGGATTCACTCTCCTCCAGCTCCTGCTCATCTCCTGCTTGGCAAGAGGTATCGTAAGTGAGCGCGTACATTCCCGGCATGGCCGAATGAGTCCCTTTCCTTTAGAGAGGTTTGATCTCATGTGCTGTCATGGAAAGTAGGGACATCTGCAGGGATGGTAATAACAGAAAGAAGGGGCTCTGCTTTATTTATTTTTTTTCTTGCCAGCATGGAGTGTGTGTGGGGGGAGGTTTGTCCAGGGATGATTTCCAGGCAAACTTAATAGATTTAAAGAGAAACAACTGGCTGCATTTGTTTGCCAATGGCCATAAGGAAAAGGGTATGCAATCATTCTGCTTACTACTGCTTTATTTTCTCAACACCGAGTTAAGGAAATTACGATAAAAAAGGCATTTAAGTCTCTGAATTGTAAAGCGTAATTTGTTTAGTTTGGCAAGACGGAGACTTTCCTCTCCAGCCCCAACACTGAGAATGAAGGCAAGGGAGGAAAAAAGTGAAGGAAAAAAAGAAAACAAAAGCCACACATTGTTTCCGATCTGGGCTTTAGTTCTGCCAATATTATTCTTTCTAAGAGGAAGCCTCGTTAAAGCAGAATGATCTTTTTATATTCAAGCCTCACCCCAGTTTCTGCTGAACCAGCATGTATGGTTTCTTCTTGATAAGGTTAAGCAAAAAGCAGTTACTGTTGAGTACAGATTTGCTGTTGTTATTTACATGTGGAGGTGGCTGGAGCTGCTGGCAGCATCTTGCTGTTGGCATTATTGGCTGCTTCCTCAGGAGCTGCAGCCCTAAGGACCAGGAGGTGAGGTGCCCTCACATCACCCACCCTTCAAGCTGCTGCAGACCATGGTGCACCTGGCAAAGTAACTGCCTGTTATCTGGGGGGGGGGGTGTGCTGTCAGGTACGCATGCACTGTGACTGGGATGGCTATCAGTCATCTGAACGTGCTTCAGAACCCATCCGACCTGCAGCTGCAGCAGAGGGTCTGCCTCTGCCATGCTGTGCCACTGCCTCTGAGCCTAGGATGAAGGTGACAGGCAGTGACCATGGATGTCTTCCCACTTGTGCCTGCAGCATGACCTTCTGCCAATGCTCCCCTGGGGCATGAGTACAGAGTGCTTCTCCACACCTCCATTCTACATGCACTGACTTGACCCTGCCACCCTTTGCCCTGTGCCACTTTGCACACTGGCCAGAGAGGTGGCTCCATGGCACACGCTGGAGTGGCACAGAAATAGCAGCAGAGCAGCCTCAGGCATGGGCTGCATCTGTCAAAGCAGCGAGGTGGGCAACAGATCTCTCCTCAAGCCAGAGGAGCATGTCTCAATCATAGTATGAAGTTGCCCTGCCAAGGGGGCAGGCACTGGGCTGCTGGTGACAAGGGGAGACAGGACAATGAAGAGTAAGGAGATGAGGGCTGTTTGACTTCAAGCTTGGGAGGGAGGATGCTGGTTCCCTGACACCAGCTCCTCACACTCTAGGAGCAGCGCAAGAAGGACCTGTGGGGCACATGGAAGAAAGCCAGTTGTCTCTTGTCCCATCTCCTTCCCGGCTGTGCCTCCCCTGCCCTGCTGCTGGTGGAGTGGGTACTTGCCCATAGCTACTGACAAGAGGAGGGGGCCAGGAGCAGTGGGAGAGGCATTCAGAGAGAGGGGAGCAATTCAAGAGTGCAGTGGTGGCCTTAGCACGTCAGGGCAGGTTGGAAAAGAGCATTTTGCCTCCTCCCCACAGATGTATCCAATTTTTATCCCTATTTATCACACCCAGTTGCACAGGGCCTGCCTCAGGAGTTAGGGGCAAGAGTCGGGGAGGTCTGGGAATTGATTTTTGGAATAAACTTGAAGTGCAAGTGACTCATATTTCCTTAAAAATATATGTGTGTTTGTTTCTGCCTATCTAAACCCTCCCCAACCTCTCTTCCCCTCCCCCTCCAGCCTCTGTCTAGTGAAGTGGAGGCCAGATGCACTCAGATGCATCCAGATGCATTCAATCTTAGCAAATGGGTTACTTCAGTTCACATGTTTAGGTTCTTAGCATGCACAAAGTGAAAGAGACTTGCCTTTTGTTTTGGAGAAAAGCTGGGGTTACTTACTCTCATACCCAAGGCCATTGCAAGGGGCTCCCACGGGTCCCTGCAAGCCTGCTGGTGGCCAGCATTTGTGTCTCCATTGGCCCACCAGGAGCCCTCACCATCACAGAGTCCCACGGGTGCTTCCAGCGCACAAGCTCCTTTGGGGATGTGGATGCCCCTCTCTGTCCAGCAAGACCAGAGACATGGTGCAAATGGGGAGGGAGGCCATAGGGCAGGGAGGCAAGCTGTCACTGGGAATGGATGGGGACATCTGCAGTCCTTGGTTAGGGCTTGACTGCACATTCCCGTAAGGAGTAAAATTTGAGATGGAGGGGTTTTGCTGCTGTCTGTGTGGAGTACTTCTATCTGAGCAGCATTAACTTCAAGTAAACTGCCAGGGTGCTCCAGATCTCACACCACAACAGCAAGCAAGAACTCAAAACAGGTCAGCACCACTCCTCCATGTTTATAACACAAGCACATTCTCATGTTATGTAGTCATAAATTTCAATAGGGCAGCTGCTTCTTCTCCACAGATTCCTAAATATTCTCCCCTATTGCAGAAGCCTGGCTTTGTCCCCCAGACCCCATTAGCAAAGGCTGGGCTCTCTAACTTCATCAATGCTGTCACTAACTCATTTGTTACCTGTTCCTGTTCCTTGTCTTGCAGCACAAAATCTCTTCCTGATCCCACTAGTATAACTTTTGTGGCCAGAATAAGCTGGAATAGAGTCCCTCCTATTTGAAAACATTAGTCAGACCCCAATTCCTGAACCAAAACAGAAGGTACATTCTCCTTCTTTTCTATGTGAAACATGATTTGAATTACTACAAAGGCCGAGCTTAAGACAAGTGGTCTTTCCCAGCAGAATACACTTGTACATACACTAGACAGGTTTTCAGTGCTTTTCTTAGAGATAATATACATTAGTAGTTTAGTCTGTTTTGAACACAATTGTTCAATTGGGACTTAAAAAGGCTGTCAAGTTAATGCATATTCATTAAGAGGACAAATTCAGCTTAGCATACTAAATTTACTAGATGATCTTTAAGCTCCCTTCCAACCCTAACCATTCCATGATTCTATGATTTCTTTCTGTGTTCACCACTGGCTTTGATTTTTTCAAATAGAAATAAGGTCTGTGACCCATAAGGTAAACACATGAATAAAATAAAACGGCGATGTATTTTATCTACTCTTTTTATTAGTCCAGCTGCTAAAAAGAGTAATAGGTATATAATTTCTAGAGAGAAACAAGTGTTTTTAGAGATAGCATTATCTCTTTCACCCTTTTAACATATCTATTAGGAAACCAGGCATCATTTTGTGAAATAGGTTATCTGAGGCAAAAAGAGATTAAGAATAAAGACCTGCACTTTCATTCATTATTAATAATTTGCGGTACACAGTTTTCAAAAAGTCCTAATAAAAACCTCTTAAAGGGAACATCTCTCTTCCCTTCCAACATCTATTCCTCTTGGCCTTACTTAAATCAAATGGAGAGTTTTTCTGTTCATCACAGTGGAGCCATGGTTTCACCCAACATGTTTCTCATTTCCAGCTGACAAGCTCTCTACCCCCTGTGTGCTCAGAATTCTTCTTTTTGTTAATGTCTACAGGCATACCTATGGGGTTGGGCCCAGTTTGCACATCTGTGCAATGACAGTAGAGATAAGGGTGCTGAGGACCTGGCACAGGTTCCCCAGAGGAGCTGTGTCTGCCCATCCCTGGCAGTGCTCAGATCAGGTTGGACAGGGCTTGGAGCAGCTTGGTCTAGTGGAAGGTATCCCTGGCTGTCCCTGGAACTGGACAAGCTTGAAGATCCCTTCCAACCCAAATGAGTCTGTGATTCTATGATTCTATAAAACAGGAACAAAAATTAGATGTGAAAAAAGAAATAATTTTTTGTTTTAAAAAGTTACCTGTTTCACCTAGGTTTCACATCTGTTGGAGCTATTTTTTCTTTTAAATGAGAGGGCTTCATTGCACAATTATTTCATGGCCAAGCATTCCCTAATAAAAGCCTTAGGAAATTGCAGTCGCAAACTTCATTTCTTCTACAGAAGGTGGTAATTGGTTTTGAGCATCATACTGAAAAATGAAAACATAATAAAAGAAAATGGGGCCTGTTCCCTCATGGAACATGAACTGGTTGAATAACCACTTTGCAAAAGTCATCCTCTAAGGATGTCTTCCAGTTTTAGAGGTGTATCCATTTGTATCTGCTCTTATTTACAATGTGCTTTTAATTCATATAGCACTTTTCAAAGCAATTTAAAATAGTATATCTTTGAGCCTAAGTAGCATTTTACCAATGTGCTGATGGAAAAATTGAGGCATGAAATGAAAATTCATCTTTTCAGGATAACAGAATAGACTTGTAGGATGGGTAGGTCCTTTAGTTCAGACCAAGATACAGATGTCTGTATCAAGCACTTTCTTCTGTCTTTCGGGACTTCTGATAAATGCACATATTCGGCAGGGTCCTAAGGTGCTCTCTCTTTTGGAGGACTGTAGAGCATATTTAGGTTGTAAACTTTTCTTTCCTCCTCCCCACCAAGGATGGATGGAGTGGCAAACTGGTTTTCTGCTGGATTAGTTGTCTGATCCTCCCATATAGTAGCTAATACCGGCACAGAGATAAGGAGTGGTAATGGAAAGATAGAAAATCAAGACAAGAAGTGAGGAAAGCGTCCCATCTCAGCAGCAGCATGGGCTTCTAACAGCTTAAAGTGACTGCAGCCTAAAAAAGTAATTCTTCCAAGGAAGTGGAAGATACAAGAGTTAATTGGTGTCATTGGGCTTGCTTCAATTCACCTCAGTTCTTAGTCATATAATTTTGCCAACTCTCAGTCTTTTGGAAAAGAAATTCCCTTTCTATCAAGCAGGGTGACCATGACTGACAAATTTGCCATGGCAAAAACAAGTTTGCTGAAGTTGCAGTTTTACTCCGATGAGCTGTCTGACCCCCCCCAAGCAGCAATTCTGCTTGTGAATCATTAAAGCGTTAAACTTGACCTGGTAAGATAAACCAAAACTGGTTTACTTGAATATCCCAAGGTGCAAACTACAGTTGGTTAGAAGCTCACTAATATGTGCATCACACTATTCATTTCCAAGGCCTGAAACCCTTGTTCCCCATAAACAACCTCCCTGAAGATGAAAGCTAATAACTCACTACATTCTCCATCCATGGACTTATATTTCATCCACAACACCATCCCATAGGAATTTCTCTTCCTCTTTCCTTATTTCTTTATTTTTTAAATGCTTAAAGAACCATTTGCTGTTATTTTAATTTCCTTTGCAAGGTTAAATTCAGCTTGGCTTTAAGACATAGCTTGATTTGATGATCAGAATTTTTTCCATCCCTGAAAGGTTTCTGCTTTTCCCCTGAATGACAAATTTGACTGGACTTACTGTATACCCCACAGGATTCATCACTATCCTATTCAGGACCTTCTTTTGAATAGAAGCAGGGCTTAAGATGGTCTTATTCTTGCAGCTACTTTTTTCTTTATTACTAGGGCATCCTCTTTGAACTCACTGGCATAAGAGTAAGTAATATATCTTCAGACTTCAGGGTGAGTACTAATGGAGCCTTCACTTAACTTACGAGGAAACTCTGGGCTTTTCAGAACGGTGCAGTAAAATCTGCCCATTTGGAAGGCTGCATTTCCACTCAGTTTCAAACAATATTTCTGTCAAACCTCCATCATGACCCTTCCAAGTACTAATAAAAGAATTTCTTGTGTAGTTGTTACAACCTCTTCCGAAGTCCTGCGGCTTGGAACAGGATAGTATTTCAGGTTTAGAGAGGACAGAGATGGCTGAGCCTTATGTGTGTCCAGCCATGAGGGCAATAGGAAAACCAGACAAACTTGTGTCACGGAGATGATGACTGCATTGCTGACTGCTCGAGCTCCTCTGCAGCACACCAGCCTGCCCAAGCACATCTTGGCCAAGGAAGCTGGCATGTTTTGAAAGGTGAAGCAAAAATAAGAAGTGAAAAAAGGGAATTCTGGACCAGAGAAAGTAAGGAATGTGTGTGGACCTGGCAAGTCAGATCAGAGCTGGATTTCCTGTAACTTTGTAAAGAAAGTGAGTGACAGTAGAAGCTCGGTAGTCCAGCAGGTTAAAACTATCCACTCTTCAATCTACTACAGCACCAGGAGTGACCTCTTTCCACTCCTTCCCTTCACTGGATTCCGTGGGCTCATGGTACAGAGGCTGTGGTTCATCGCCCACCCTCAGCTTTTCACAGAGAAAGCCCACCTGTTAGCAGGGAGGGCTCCCCAAAGCGAGGAGCCTTTGGCTCCTCCAAAGCCTTGGCTTAGCACCAGGAGAAGGGGAGTTGGCACCATCACTGTGAGGAATTGCCATCACTGTAGCTCAGCCCTCAGATACTGACTGGGAACATCAGAGAATCACAGAATTAGGTTGGAAGGGAGTGTAAAGGTCCTCTAACTCCAACTCCCTGCCACAGGCAGGGACACCTTCCACTAGACCAGGTTGCTCCAAGCCCCATCCAACCTGGCCTTGAGCACTGCCAAGGATGGGGCAGCCACAGCTTCTCTGGGCAACCTGCGCCAGTGCCTCACCACCCTCACAGGGAAGAACTTCTTCCTAAGATCTCATCTAAATCTCCCCTCTGTCAGGTTAAAGCCATTCTCCCTTGTCCTGTCACATGTTTCTGGGCTTTCACAATTGGTTTTTCCAGGCTGCTCAACATCTTTGTCACTGTCTGGTGACCCCTGAGGACACCACTGTCAGTGGTCTCCACTTAGACACAGAGACATTGATGGAAATTCTCTGTTACCTTCCAGCCAACTCCTTATCTATCCACTGAGTGGTCCATCCATCAAATCCAGTCCCCTCCTACTGCTTTACAAAATCCATTGCTGACAGTCTTAGCCTCTGAAATGTGCTATAGGGACTAGGTGGTCCCACTAGACGCAAGTGTCAGTGAAAAGCATGAGTGTGTTGCCATCTGAACCTGGAAACATATGAGAATGACCTGCCACTCTGCATATGACTCAGTGCTTATCTCCCATCTCACTTGCCCCTCGGTGGGCTCAAAGCATTGGATGAAAAATTGCTTTTGTGCCAAAGCCAAGCAGGTCTTCCCTCTGACATCCATGCTGGAGGTCCATGGGCTTTCCCAAAACAGCCATTTTTTTACTTAGTTTCTGTGGTCTTCAGCTGCTTCCATGAGTGCTGTTTATGCCTGGATTTACTGAGCTTTTCTTCCATCCTTAAAATCCCAGAAGTTAATCCACTGTTTATTTGCCTGTCCAGAGACTTGTTTGTTCTTTTCAGCTAAATATTTTGCATGGGTTGTCAAGCAGCTTCTTCCTGCTTCTCCCAAAGAAAGGTCAAGCCACTTTCTGGACTGCGCTTGATGCTAGGAGACACAACCACTGCCTGTGAGCCAGGCTGCCTGCTTTGGAGGATTATCAAAGTCACAGCCACAAAGCACCCCACAATTATCTCTGCCACATTTGGCCAAGGCCTGCCTTCCAGAATTCTATTCTGTCAATAAATCTCCCCTCACACCTCGTAGCCTCATTCTCTTCTGGTTTAGGGTAATAATGGCCAAGTGTGGGCATGGGGAGCAGGGTTATGCCTCTTCCTCCCTGGATCCCAGGATGAGCACAGCAACAGAAACAAACATTTGTTACAAACGAGTGACTCTGTGCATCTCCCTCTTGAATTTCAGAGGGATTGTCTTCCTTTGCCTTTTGTTCAGTAGCCTAGAAATATTCATGCAAACAAAAGAGATCCTGCCATTATAAAAGATGTGCATAGTCTTCACACTAATTTCTTTAAAAACTGGCTTCTACAAAACGTCAGAATAATTGATTTAATGATATCTGTGAAGAAAATCCTCCATAGAATCACTTCAAAAAAGCTCAAATCCACAAATTTCCTTGTCAAGGCTACATATGTTGCCCAAAAATTGTCAGTAAATCAAAGACAAACTATTTTTATTGTTTCAGTTGAGACAAGGGCAAGAAGTGATCAAACAGCATTTCTAGGTGGCAGTAGATTTACTTTTACGGTTCTTTAAGGGCTGAGTTAATCCAACTCACTGACACTACAAATAAACACACACATTTTTTTCACCAAGTGACATCTGCTTTTTGACCCTATTGTGTACACAAGCTCTACATATGAAAATCATAGAATCATAGAATCATAGGTTAGGGTTGGAAAGGACCTTAAGATCATCTAGTTCCAGCACCCCTGCCACGGGCAGGGACACCTCCTGCTAAACCATGACACCCAAGGCTATGTCCAACCCGGCCTTGAATACTGCCAGCGATGGAGCATTCACAACTTCCCTGGGCAACCCATTCCAGTGCCTCACCACCCTTACAG
>JASSUY010042326.1:0-10976 GCA_032466535.1 Forpus xanthops
TCCATCAGTTCCGTAGCCCCATCATAGAAGGCCACCAAATTGGTCAGGCAGGATTTCCCCCTAGTGAAGCCATGCTGTCACCAAGCACGTTGTTGATTTTCATGTGTGTCAGCATGCCTTCCAGGACAATCCGCTCCACAGTGAGCTTGCTGCATGCTCTTCTCACTGTCCTGAAGATCTCAAATTCAACCATCTCATGATCACTGCAATCAAGGCTGCCCTGGGGCATCACATTTCCAACCAGCACTTTCCTGTTGGTGAGCATGAGGTCAAGCATGCCACCTCTCTTCGTTGGCTCCTCTATTACTTACAGAATGAAATTATCTTCCACACAACTGAGGTACGTCCTGGTTTGCTTGTGCCAGGCTGTACGATCCCTCCAACAGGTATCAGGGTGGTTGATGTCCCCCATGAGAATGAGGGCCTGCGAGCATGAGGCTGTTCCTGTTTATATATAGAGCTCTTTATTCAGAGACCTCTTGATCAGGTTGTCTATAACAGATCCTCACAGTAATGTCTCATCATCACTGTTCTCCCGTTAACCCTGACCCACAAACTCTCTGTCGACTGCTCACCTGTCCCCAGGCAGAGTTCCATACTCTCCAGCCTATCCCTAACATAAATAGCAACTCCCCCTCCCCACCTGCAAGGCCTGTCTTTTCTAAATAAAAAATGAAAGATTAAGATAAAAATAATTATGATCCTGAAAACTTCTATTCATCTATTTTTTGATTTCAAAAAATACCTGAAAGTTCCCTGAGAAAATTTCTCTGCACATTCCTTGATGTCTCAGTAGAACTGAGAAACTCATCAGCTATCTGGCATGCAAGTCCAGTCAAGTAGATCATCCTCTACTTAAGTATACTAGTAGTTTCAAATCTAGTATTGGATTAATCTCACATAAACTGATTCTCCCGAAATTGCCAATTATCTTATTCACCTTAACTCTGTTTACTACTGAGGGATTCAAACTCCCCTGCAGACTGATTCATCCTATTAAAAAATATACCTTATGAATTATCCTGTGACAATAACTCAGTTAATACTTTAGAGGGAAGGAATGTCATTCAGAGGGACCTTGACATGCTTGTGAGGTGGGCTGATGACAACCTCATGAAGTTTAACCATGGCAAGCGCAAGGTCCTACACCTGGGTCAGAGCAACCCCAGGTACAGCTACAGGTTGGGCAGTGATGAGATTCAGAGCAGCCCTGAGGAGAAAGACTTGGGGGTGTTGGTTGATGAGAGAATGAGCCAGCAGTGTGCTCTTGCAGCTCAGAAAACCAACCGTATCCTGGGCTGCATCAAAAGAGTGTGACCAGCAGATCGAGGGAGGTGATCCTGACCCTCTACTCTGCTCTCATGAGACCTCACTTGGAGTATTGTGTGCAGTTCTGGTGTGCTCAACATAAAAAGGACATGGAACTGTTGGAACAAGCCCAGAGGAAGGCCACAAGGATGATCAGGGGACTGGAGCACCTCCCATATGAAGATCGGATGATAGAGTTGGGGTTGTTCAGCCTGAAGAAGAGAAGGCTGCATGGAGACCTCATAGCAGCCTTCCGGTACCTGAAGGGGGACTATAGGGATGCTGGGGAGGGACTGTTCATGAGGGACTGTACTGAGGGTACAAGGGGTAACAGGTTGAAACTTAAACAGGGGAAGTTTAGATTGGATCTGAGGAAGAAATTCTTTAGTGTAAGGGTGGTGAGGCACTGGAATTGGTTGCCCAGGGAAGCTGTGAATGTTTCATCACTGGCAGTGTTTAAGGCCGGGTTGGACAGAGCCTTGGGTGGCATGGTTTAGTGTGAGGTGTCCCTGCCCATAGCAGAGGGATTGGAACTAGATGATCTTGAGGTCCTTTCCAACCCTAAGTATTCTATGATTCTATGATAATTTCTGTCCTCCACTGACTAGTGAGAGAAATTAGAGCAGTGAGTTTAGGAAGTAATTCTGTGCAACATTATATTAGGTGAAAAGCATACTAATCTGCTCAAGCTCCTATCCTGTATCCTCTACTCCCTTTACATGCCTTGATATGATGTCTTCTTCAAAGTTAAGTCTGTGCTTTAAATCCATCTTACTGACAAACTAAATGTCTTACTAAACCATAGCTTTCAACACTGATAACTAACTTGTAAGCATTTGCATAAGATAATTCCTACTAGGGCATACACTAGCCCGCTGATCAGAACATTTGGCAAGGAGTCTGGAAGTCCTAGGAACCACATTTTCTCTAGTGGTTTTACTTCATATACCTTTACCTTCCAGTGTTGAAAACCTAAATGACAAAGTTTCCTGACGGTCCAGAGTGGGAACATTCTCCCAATGCTTCTTGAAGTTCTTGCATTATAATGATACTTTTTTTTGGTTTTTTTTTTGTTTTTTTTTTTTTTTAGATGGTATAATACTGCTTTTGTGAACAGAAAGGGCAAGGTTTCTAATTTTACATGACTGATATTTGTTCTTCCCATTTGGGTCACCTACTTTCCTCAAGGAAAATACAGATGCCAAATTCATGCTCTGTTCTCAGAAAGAGATACCTGAAATTTAAAAATACCAAGAGCAATATTTACAGTACTGTGACTGATTTCTTTAGACTTATCTTGGCTTTAAAACAGAGTCCATTTTCATTATGCTAATGTGGAGTCAAATTTTTAAACACTGCTCAGATATTGGGGTACCTCAGCTAGAGGATGAAGAAAGCAATAGAGCAGGCCCAGTGTAACTCCCTAGTTGGCAAAAAAATATTGATTTGAAAGAACACTAATTATAATTGAATTCAACAGAGAGGAAGAAGGCTAATGCTTTTAAAATGTAGCCTGATTAATGAGCCTGTCATAGAACTTATTTATAGGTATGCTGTACAAAGAATCATAATCTTTGGAAAGATTTACAGCAAATTATAGCCATCAGAGTTTAGAAATCATAAAACTTATTTGACCTAAAAGGATATTCCATAGAGGCTAATCAGAGGATTATAGCTAAAGCAGAGAAGTTGTAAAGAGCAAGTGTTCTTAAACTTTTCTAGGGTGTGGGTCACATTTCAACCACTCAACTCCTGCTTTTCTCTCCTACTAGTCAACACATCGAATATTTCACAACTAGGTATCAGCCTTGTCTAACAGTAGCAATTGCCTTCTTCAAATAATGGCATTCAGAAATTATTTGGTATAATTTTAACTGGTTTTAATGTAAGATAGCAGCTGGAAATGCACAGGAACATGTGCTTTGCAAGTCAGCTCTCTATGGACCTCCAGCAAGTGTTCCACAAATCACTAATGGTGCATGGCCTACAGCTGGGAACTATTGATATAAAGAAAACCCAAGTAAATAGATAGACCTTGTAGTATATAGTGAAGGTCACTAAACACAAGAAACAAAATTTCCCCTACAGCAATATTCATGGAGCATTTAGTATCCTAAAAGATGTTATATTTAGAGTAAAGCGAGAGCACTGACAGAAAGAGAGACTCAGACATACAAGCGCAAGACGCAGATCATCTGGGAATTGGCAAAGGAAGGCATCTAAGCTCTTTTATTAAGGATTACAAGTCCCTTTAATATAAGCAGTCTTTAAATCCTGACTGCTAGGAATCTAAAGGAGTACTGAAAATAAAAGAAATGGAGTAAGTCTTCATCAGAGGCCATAGTAGCCAACAAATGTGAACGCATATGTCTTATCTTTTCAAGGGGCAGAGATGGAAAGAGAGTAGTCTAGCAAGACAATGCATGAAGCTGAGTGCCTGGATATGCTACCAGACCCAAAAAAAGGCGGAAAAACTAATTATTATAGTCATTCAGAATTTAAGACACAGTCCAAAGAAGAAAGCACTTAGAAATGATTGATTTCCCAGCCTGCCATAATGTCTTTGTTTATCAATATAACATTCGATGATACTAATGTTTGCCTCTTGTTCCTCTCATAGCTCTATAGATGTTAACTTGCAGGCAGCCTTGCTGGCACAAGAACATAATAGAAAATAGGATTTTGGCTGTATTGAGCACAGGATAATTCTGATGACTTCTAAAACCCTGCAGCATAGAGGTGTTTTATTTTCAGATTCCACTATAATTAGTTACAAAGGTTATTTGAGTGAAGCAAGACTGGAAGGTTATTGTTAAATGAAATCAATTTCACCTATTTTTTCTCTTGCTCTAATATTTTCTTTTAAATCTAAAGTGAAGAAATAGACTATTTCAGACAGTCATTTACCAACAATGACTTTTTCAGTAGTTTCAACAAGTTCAGAAACAATGAAAGAATTCAGCTGTTGCCAGTCTTTAATTGAATGGTTTTCTGTGTCTGTTAGTCTGTGTCCCCACCTATATTACATAATCCAAGCATGTTAGCTTCTTCAGTTTGAAGGAAGACACTGTTGACCTATATAAACTTCTCACGCTTTAACTGAAGTTTGGGCAGACAGCACATCCCACCATCTCCATTTAGTATGCCAAATCTGAACAGCCTCATGTATTACTGATACTCTATAGTTTGCAAGATCAAAAGAAAATGGATGTATCTCTAGAAAACTAAGTCTAGTTTTATGGTTCATGAATTCTAAAACAAAGGTCTTGAGAAACCACAGTGCATCACATGCTCACAAGCGGGGTGATGGAAGAAGCATTCCAGCAGAAGTGAAGTAATGGAGTCTTGGTTTAAGAACCATGCTAGAGAACTGAAATTTGCTCAGTGATGTCACAGACATGGTAGTTACTAACAGAAAAAAAAGGAGTCCCCATCTGCTTACGGTCCCTCTTTGATGCACAATACATGAATGTCACAATTATTCATAATGGAGTTTCTGAAATGGTGATGGTCTTGTGTTCATTATCTTAAGTGAAACTTAGTAGATACAAAAAAGACCTAACTTGAGATTGACTTGTGTGCATGTTTATACACCTATGCAGTCAATGAGGAAAAAAAGGAAAAAATTCAAAGCTGAAAAAATATGCCTATAAGAATTGCCTAAGTCCTGAGCAGCAAAGATAACTGCTGAAAGCATATCAGTGATTAGTCTCCTGACCTTTCTTCAACTTGAAGTCAGCAGCTATTGTTCACCACAGAGAATAGTAATAACCTTTATTTTATAAGGTGACTGACAATACTTAGAGACCACAGTCTTTCACAAGAGCAGCATGCTTAAAAAGGAAATCATGTTTAGTAGACTCAATACAGTAAAATTAATACAAATTTTTGACATTAAGCATAAAAAAACCTGTAAATACTGTCTATGCAAAATTAAAAAAAAAAAAAAAAAAGAGAAGGAACATTCAGAATTACCTTTAAAAGGAAAAAGCTGTATCAGAATGTTGGGCATCAGAGCAGCAGAGTAATAAAATTTATTTTCCCCTTACCCCTTTATTTTTTTTTTATTTTTTTTTTCTGAGAAGGTAAAAAGTTTCTGAAAGTTTTCTTTCCCTTTCCTACTTTTTGAAAGGGGAAGAAAAGGGAAATCAGAGATTATATAAATGTCAGAGGGAACATACTATCTTTAACAATGGACAGTCTTGAAACCTTAGAAAGCTATTATACTTCATTTAAGAAGAGAGGATTTCTTCCTAATCACAGCCAGCAATCATCTCATGACCTCAAGCTGCAGTGGCTGCCCCCTTCACATTTTCATTCTTCCTAGTGTAATTGCCTATGTTACTCTAGACCAGACTTGAATGGAAGTCCCTTTAAGAGAAACCCCAGGAGGTGGAGCTGATAATAGGGTAGGTGGCTCTCATTCTTCAGAGTCATTATTGAACCGATCAAAAAATATATTGTTAGGGGTCACAACACAACTAGCAGTGCACTTTTCTCAACAAAATGTAAAGCCAAAGCCCTGAATAACTGTGGCCATGAGACAGACTTTTTTTCAAGAGTGAAGGAGCTTGCTCCAGCAAGACCTAACCTGAGGTACTGTACTTTTCCTTCCTGTTCATTAGTCCCTCTGCCTGTGCTAGTAGTATGTAGGAGGTCTATGTGTGTTTAAATACCATTTTCCTTCCCCAGTGGAAGGAGCTGCAACTCACCAGTGGGATTTTAAGTTTGACAGAAGAGTTTAATCCAACCTATTAAAACATCATCATTATAATTTTCCTGCAGGGCTGCAGAGTATTTGTTCTTAAACTCAGCGTGCTTCCCATGTTCAGTGCATTTACCTCTATTGCCTCCTTGTGAGCTGTGGAACAGAAGAGCTAGAATTAATACCGGGAAGATCAGGAATTGTTTAGAGAGTTATCTGAAGGAATGTCTCCTTTGCGTAGCAAGAATTGTATCCCAGGCTAAAGGCTTTGAAATGCGTAAAACCATTAAGCAGCTCAAATGAAGTTATAAGCTCTCATGGTATTCTTAGGTATTAGGGAACTATAGTGAAACCTTGATTGATCAAAGTTGGGATCTTAGAGGGCTTGAAGAACCTTATAAGCAAATCTCATTGAAATTAAAAATAAATTAAATCTTAGCCTGAGCTTTCAATTTGGGGGTGGGGTCAGGAGAAAATACCTACTAGCTGAAAAGGCTCAACATGAGACAGACATATTTAAGTCATACAAAGTATCTTGACATGTATGAGTGCTGTAAAGTTGTCAGCATTGTAATCTTCAACCCGCACAGGCAGAGAAAGATGCAAAAGTCAAATGACCCTATTGTGTGGCTTATGTCAGTCTCCATAGACTACGACAGATCAGGTGGCCTTTGGACAGATCATGACCAGTTAAACAACTCTATTACTTGCTTTCTGCAAACCAATTCTGGTTTTCTCATTTTTCTTATGTGCAAAAATGGAGGTATTTTTTCTTGCAAGATGTTTAGAGAGCTATTAATGAAAGCACTGGACAATGTTTGTTTTTAATGTATTTTCTACTATACTCTAAACAGAACTACTTTTCACTCATATATAATTTACTTTGAAGAGACGACATCTATTTCTAGTTATGGATGACACCACAATATCAGGCATTCAGCTTGTAGTCTTTTTAATGTAGAGAAAAATCCACTTAAAATCATTTATAATGTTGCTAAAACACAATATTCATGTTTTTTTCCACCTTCCAAGTTTTGAATACACACAGGAACTTAAGAGATCAGCTCTAAATTGAGTGGATCAGCAAAGTGAACTAGAGTCTATGAAGTTATGCAGATTTACATTACCTAAGAGTATGGCCCAAAGTGATAAGGGCTGGGCAGAAAAATATGCACATACACTGCTCAAACTTGAAATGCACATTTTTCAAACCACTGAGAAATATTATTCTTTCTGCTACATACGTAATATTTGAAGGATGCACTAAATTTTCATGTTTGCATAAAGATTATGCAGTTTTAACTGGTTTTGCCAGGTAGTCTTCATCTATCCAGACTAAAGACAAGCTGTTACCATTGTATATTTTGTAGCACATTTGTGTATTGGTATGTGTTTCTATGTCTGTATTTGCATGTATGTGAACAAGAGAGAAATATATTTACAACCATAGAAAGACACTAATTAGGCAAATTGAAGTGCACTCTTTTTTTTTTCATCAAAGCCTCTTATTTTTTTTTTTTTTGCCATTTCCTGTTTATTGGAAACAGCCCTTTCCCTAACACTACCCACAATGGATTTTGCAAATTTTGTGGCTTATGTTGACTGCTTTGCAATTTATACTAGTGTGTAAAATATTCCCAGCACATACACTTAATCAAAACAAGCCCAATTAAGCTCAGTACTCCAGATTCCACCTCATTAGCTTTCTGTTCCTAAAATATAACAGATGTGATTGCTACGGGCCATGAGTTAAAGACGAATTTTTCAGCTAAGCACTTACAATACAACCTAAACTTATATGAAGATTTAATTATTACTTTCATTTTCATGACTTCCTGTAAAAGCTCATTTTTCACTTAATAGCAATAATATTCCACTACTGCACTTTACCTATAGTTACAGAGAAAAGTATCTAAATGAGGAAGAAGGGAGAGGTCATAGGTCCTATTTTTACTCTTTGCCTCACATATTGAATGGGTGACTTCATGCATTTGCAGAGCTTTTATCCTTTCAAACCTACTGGAATTCAGGAAGTAGACAGGATCTCAGCTTATGGAATACCACTTCTGCCTAAAACCGCCGTGTGAATGATTTTGCAGCATGTTTACTTGGCATGCTTCAAATAGATCTGATGGCTTAGTGTACCAGCAATAGCTGGCGAGTACTCCCCTCAAGTAATTCTTGGTACTTCTTAGCTGGATTTTAACTGTTGAGTACTACTAGCTTTCACGTAATATCCAATATAAGGAAAAACATTATCCTTTCAGTAGTCAAGAAGTCAAAGTGGATTACTGTACAAGTGACAGAAGGGATATGAAGGGAAGCACTGCCAGTTGTCAGTAACTGTATTTCTTTTTCAATACCCCAGTTTCAAGCTGCTGGATCTCTCCCACAATTTGCCTGTGTTATGGGAATTCAAGCATTTGATGCATCAACAATAATCTTGTGCTAAACCTAAGCAATTCCAAGAATCATCCAGATATAATGGTTGGACTTATTTACAGCACAGTTCACCATAGATATTTCCAAATAAGCTTGCAGCTTGCACTAGATGAAACTTCTTTACCCATTCTTTACTGATACATTATTCACACCATCCTCTCTACTATTTTTCCATGAGACTGGGGATTCAGCCCCATGTAGTCAGGACCTACTTTCTCAATCTGATCAGTGTGGGTTTTTTTTGGCTACATTGAGTAAGCAAAGAAGATAACATTCCCAAGGTCTCTGCAGTACAAGATCTGTCCGGATGCCTTAGCATTCTGGTTCAGTGAAGCAAACTGTGCATATAATTTTGCACATAATAAGCTTTTAATCTTGCAAAAATAGGCATAAACCAGTCCCTTTAATATCACTAGAAATCCCTATAAAGGTCTTTAGGTACCTTCTTTGCATAAATTATTCCATAGGTGCAAGGCAAGATTAACAATTAAAATTACACAAATGACCTGATTCACCACTCTTGCCACATTTCTGTGTTGGATGACTTTTTAAAAGTCTGTGGTTTCTCTCTCAGCAGGGTGGCTATCTGAGATAGCTTAATTGAAGTCAATGGAGCTACACATTGACATAAAACTAGTGTACTTTGCATGAGGTTAATGCTCAGAAGAAAAAAGAAGCCAAGCTTTTTCTTGAAAGATTTCCTCATGGTTGAGCTCTTCTTGTTTGTACTTTCCCACAGCACTGCTTTTTCCTTTCTCTTCCACAAGAGATGCATTAAAAAAATGAGCATGTTTCCTTTGTGGTTTACACAAAGAAGTCATAGCTTTTCTATCTGTTAAAATGTGAAAGGAGATAAATAATGAAAATATCTAGTGATTAGTCCCTAAAGTCTTTATTGATGGATCCTTGGCACAGGCATACTTCAGATAATAGCCCAATTTAATATTTATGATGTACTAAGTTTCTCTAAATATACAAATTTGGCAATTAACATGGGAGTTATCCCTTATTTATGTACTTTTGACTTTTAATTATTAGGATTGCCATTTAATCATTAGCAATACCCCCTTCCAAAAAAACAACCTACCTACTACTTCCTTGATGAATGTGTTCCCATTGTGTCATTACCCTCATTAGAAGACCCGTTTTAGTTATTCCAATGACAAGCTTTCATATAAAAATACTAGATCTACAGAAACAGCCTCTTGAAGCAACATCTCACACTTACTGAGCACCCTGCAACTCTGCAACTACTATGCTATTAGGTACACATCAGCAGACCAGGCATTAGGGCATTAGGGACTTACTGAGGTGATTGATGACCCTCAAATCTTTTTTTTTTTTTTTCAAAAATAAATTACTACAAATGTATGAAGGAGGAAGCCTGGCACAGCGTGTTTAATTAAACATAATAATATTCAATGTAAGATTATCCCTCTTTCTTTGACAATATAAAATAGTGTCACAGAAATTATACCTTCGTTAAGAAGTTCCCTCTAACATTAATCAAGTCACTTCCATAGAGAGATGAAACTACAAGCTCTAACATGTTAACATTCAGCAATGTGCTACTAATAGCATCATTAACACATACCATATATAGCTGCATGGAGTGTCTTATACTGAGCTAGCACCAAGTCCCACTTTGTCAAGCTGGGATACGGGAATGGAGAAATTATTTCATTCACTCTCCCAGCTAATTAAGATGGAGCTTAAAACATGGATGGAGCTTAAAGCTGAGAACCATAGCAAGTCTGTTGTGCCATTCCTCCAGGGTGACTTTGTAAGGAAGAGTAAAATACTTAATATAGTCACTGTTGCATGTTAAATGATTGTCAGGAAAGTGCAAGTGGTACAGGTTGAAATAGTAAAGGGTGAATATTGCTATCATTGTGCAGTATTCACTCCTCCCTCTCCACTCATCTCTGGTCTCATGTTTGCCCGTACTGCTATAAAAGAATAGATGTTTTTTTCATGCAGGGGTTCTTGACATTTACTTTAAAACCAAACTGTCTTAATACAATGTGCTATTACCTGGGGTGTATTATACAACTTTGCCCTGAGAATATGATAGGGGAATTAGGACCCATTTCTCTGTTTAGGTTTCCTATAAATTTCCATTATGAAGGAATCATTTGGTCCTCACATCTGAAGAATTCTCTAAACTTATCTTTGCAGATCTTAGCAAATAAATGAATGCCATATCTAACTTCTTGTACACGTGGCTCACTGGGTTGTTTTTTTAACCTTATACTAACATAGTTATTCTATCCCAAATCTGCCCTCTAGAATCAGATTATAATATAATCTAGCCAACTGTGTGTTTCTCTAATGCTGGCAGCAAGCTTGCCATAACAACCTCACAGTCTAACTAGGTGCCAGCTCTGCATGCAAGACCTCATTGCTGATGTGTCGTGGTTTGAGGCTGTCAAACCCATGCAGCCGCTTTCTCACTCACTCCCCTCTCTTTCTTCCTCAGTCCGAGGGGATGGGGAGGAGAATCAAAAGAATGCAACTCCCA
>JASSUY010042327.1:0-20840 GCA_032466535.1 Forpus xanthops
TAGTTTGACCAAGGACTTTCTGAGCCTCATGCTCTGCCAGGGAGGAGGGGAAGCCAGGAGGAAGCAGAGACAGGACAACTGACCCAAACTAGCTAAAGGGGCATTCCATATCACAGCACATCATGCCCAGCATAGAAAGTGGGGGCAGTTACTTGGAAGGGTTAGATCACTGCTTGGATCAGGCTGGGTATCGGTCAGCAGGTGGTGAGTGGTTGTATTCTCTTCCCTTGTCATTTCCTGCATCATTACTACTATTGGAAGTAGCAGCAGTGGTTCTGTGTTATACCTTAGTTACTGGACTGTTCTTATCTCAACCCGTGGGAGTTACATTCTTTCGATTCTCCTCCCCAACCCTCTGGGAGTGGAGGGAGGAAGGGTGGGGAGCCAGTGAGTGGCTGCATGGTTCTCCATTGCCAGCTGGGCTGAAACCACGACAACTCTCAAGATAATAATCAAAACCAGGTAGAAAACAAGAGATACTTGTAATTTTTTTTTTTTTTTCAGAATACATAATGAGATGTTGAAAAAGAGATTCCCTATTCACCAAGAATCTCCCAGGAAGGGGCTCCTGCTATACCCATTCCCACATAAGGAATAATCAACAAGTAATGAGAAACAGTGTGCTCAATGCCACATAAAAAGTGCAGCTTAATAGAACAAGTCAGAAGCAGAATTCCATAATTTATCTGCCTCCAACTTCCTAAATCATACCCCTGATCCTCCCTTCTTTACTTTTAGTCCAACTGGGTTGATGAGTTTTGAGAGATAAATTCCTTTTATGTAATGTAATTTATTCAACTGGCATGTACAGAGCTCCACTTACATCTGAGACATGCACAGTGCAGGTTATGTGCAGAAATGCCAAGCAGGGTATGCTGTGCTCTTTAAACTTTGTAAACCTGTGTTTCAGTAAGAACCACCTGAAAAGAGAAAAAATCACCAACTCACCTCCAAGAGTGATTCCCAAGCATAAAATGTGGATGGATGTGAACATCTCACATAGCATATGACACTTCCCTTACTGAGGACCAGAGGAAAGAAAGTAGACATGGAGAAATTAATTTTACTCAGTAAGGAAAGCACTGTCTGGGCAAAGCTGATTTTAGAAATATACACCTTCATGGTCCTTCTTTTAACTGCAGCTGTGGTAAGTACATTTGTTACTGCTTTGTGGGACTCCACAAAGTCAATGGCTCAAGACTTGGGTTTCTTCTCGGCTCCCCCTGATAATCTTGCCCTCAGGCACGTATTGTCATTCTCTCTCCTTTCAGCTTGTGTAGGTGGCTCAAATTTGTTATGTTGGGTCAGCCCCGTAAGCCTGGGTATTCTTCTTTTTCCTGGGTGGACAGTGTCAGACAAGGGGAGATTAATGTACTATCACACAGCTTTGATTTAAAATTAGTTTATCTATTGAATCTCTTTCAACTGGCATTTTGAAAAGGATAATATATTCCAGCCACTGAGCAAAGATGTCTCCTCTGGCATTGACTGAAATCAAAGAGCAGTTTTGCTTGAAGAAGATTCCCTTCCTGACCCTTCTTGCACCTGAGACTTTTGCCTGTAATTTCAGTAACCCAGAGCAAATCTCTAGCATATAGTCATTAACCTCATGAGCCAAAGAAGACCAAAACTTGGCAAGAGACATATCTATTTTCACACTTTCCCTCCACAGGCAAATTCCCTATTTTGCTCAATTTTCTAATTTCTGTTCTTTATGCATTACCAGCTAATCTCTCCAGTCACACACACACACAAAATAAAAGGATTGCATTCATGTACAATTAATGTTCAAACTGATTGTGAGTGAAAGTCAGGTTTTGCTTTGACATAATTATGTAAATGAACACTGGAAAGAGACAGGTGAAGACCACTGGGTTTGATATGCAAGCTTATGCTGGCTTAATCCATCTGGGGCTTTTTTCTATTTTGAGTCACCTATAAAGAGAACTGACAACTATTTTACAGTGAAAAGTCATTATTAATCCCATTAGAGCCTACAGCGCCTGCCTATGTAGACAAGAATACTATGTCCTGGGAACAAAGGCTATACAAACAACTTCAGCTATAGCAAAATTAATCTATCACACCAGAAAGGATCAGTAATGAAATTTGCATAGAATCAAGTTAAAACTCTCACTGATCACATATGAGCACAACTGCACACATGTTTTTAGAAAATAAAAGGGAAAGCTCTGTGTTGGACAGCCTACTTTCACTCTGCAGCATTTGTTGATAGTTTTAGAGATGAAGGTTTCATACTAGAAAGTGATTTAAGGCCAGAAGTAACACTAGGTATGCTAAAGATGCTTAGTGAAAAAAGGAGTTTTTTGAATGCCTTTAAAAAATAAATAAAGTGCAAATAGTGGAAAAGTGCTAGGTACAGTGTTCTAAGATCTTACTGAAGCTTTCTTTAAACTCTAGCTGGTGTTTAAGAGCAAGTACATTCATCACTCCCTCACTTGCCAGCATTGTTGTAGCTGTTTCACATTGAAGCTACAGAAATCAGGAAGCGCATTGTTAGGTAGTATTAGAAGGAAATCTCCTGCCCAGAGTGAAACTCTTCTGTTTCCTTTGATGGACTGAAATTCAGAAGAAAGCAAGCTTGCCATCTCTGACTCTTCAAATAAGAGAAGGTGTGCTGCTCAAAAAAAGCCATGCTCTGCAACATTTTTTCCCACTGCACTGAATGCTTGCATACACTGTGAAACTCCATGCTTGCTGCAGTCATAGTGACCTAGCAAGATACAAAGGCCCTGAGGTCTTAAAAGACCATCAAAAGTACTGGCTAGGAAAGGATTTTATTACTTCGAAAACAGACCTCCCAGATTTGCAAGTTGCTTGATGTAAGGTATCATAAAATCTACCCCACTCCACAGTATCTGCCATGTTTATTCAGTAGATAAAACTGGTTTTGCTTTAAGTAGACATGTCGCTAATGAGCTGGAACCTTAAGATGTTATATTGCATGGTATGAAGTAGGCTTTAGCATTTTTAATGGACCACTTGATTTCAGATGGCACTTTGTTTCCTCTTTATCATAGTCTGTAAGTTATAGGAAGCTCATCTTTAGTTTTAATACCCAGTTTACTGTGATATTTTCCAATTATGGTGGTGTTTTTTTTTTTAAAGCTTTCACTTCCAGCATTTTTACAATTATGTGTTTTAAATTAATGTGAATCACCACATGGTTTAAAATGTAGTAGACTTCAGAGAAAATGTTCATGAAGCACACCTGGCTAAGTTTGGATAATGGTGTTTTTGTCTGTGTCACATTCAGCACAGTTCACAATCAAAGCCTAGTACAGATCACACAAACCTCTTGATGAGCTGTAAATGAGCCTCCATCTTTAATCCACAATCCTAAAGAAAAGCTCAACTTGCTGCTTCAATATTTTTATATCTGGCACCCTACGTGTGGGTAATAGATTGGTGATAGATCCCCATGAAAGTCAAGTTCTTCATGCAAGCTACCTCTGGGACTCAAAAGCTGACTAAGAAGTGCCAGAAGTCTAGTGGTTACGTGCACGAGTGTGTGTGATATCACTTTCTCAGTCTGAACCCACAATACACACATACTGTTTCCTCATGAAGAATAAGCGAAGATCTATATACAGAAGATCCGCTCATATTTTAGCTATCTTGATAACCTTTATACATCAGGTTTAAAAAACTCTTGCCCAGATGCTTATATGCCAAAGCATCTGGAAGTGCCTAGAACTATTATGAAAATCATACTGCGTTACATTTTTTCATTGCACACTACTACAGGCAGTGCAATATTGGCCAACCTGAACACCATAGCACTTCTACTGAATAAGGCCAGTTAGGCTTTGTAAGCTAGATGCCACTGCATTTATATCTTGCAAGTAGCTCAGCACGCACCTGACATAACCTCACAACACCCAATTAAGTGCAAAATAGAGTAGCAGAAACACAGTAGGAGAAAAAACAAATATGCAGCTTTGCACTGTTAGTAGCAGCTGAAGAATTTCAGGCTGAACTTTATCAGAAGCAGTTCAAACCTCCTGTTTTCTTCACTTTTGGTCTATACAAAAATCTAAACTGGGTCCCCCAATGCATTTTCTCTTAAAATGGAAAAAATGTGTGAGAAATGCTGCACAATTCAAAGGAACAGAAAGAAAGAGGCAACTTGGTATATGAAAAACAGGAAGAATCCAAGGTGGACATTTGTCCCATCTCTGTGAAGGGCAGAAGCAACAAGAGAACTGCTGTCCTCTTTCTGGGAACAGAGCTTTATCTATTGGGCTACATTTTCACAGCTATTTCTGTCTTTTCTGGAAGGTGTGCTACCCATACCTCTGAAAAAAAATGATGAAATGAAGACATCACTGCAGCAGGACTCTATTGCTGCTAAGGACTTGACCACAAATGACCAAGAAAAGCTTGATTTTAAATTTTGGTAACCATGTAATAATATCCATAACATAAGAGGTGAGAGGTTTCTGCTTTTCTTTAACCTTGGATGACAAGCTATGTTTTTGCAAACTTAAGTTGTTTCACTCCATACAGGAGTAATTCTGAGAAGTTCTGTAGCCAGCACTGTACAACTTTAATCTTTTTTCCTTTCCTTTTTTTTTTTCTAGCTTAATGAAAAGGAAAACCATGAATTTATCATTTCCTGATTCAGGACCAATGTGACTCATGCCAACCATAGTGTAACTCAGAAAAAAAAAAAGAAAGGCAAGCATGACATATGTAGGAATACAGTTTTAAAATGGTCTTTACTTCAAGACACATAGCATCTAACATATTTTCTGTGTATCAAATTACAGTACCTGAATTTTTCAAAACATGGCAGGGATTGTTGTTTCTCATCTGCTTAAATACATTTCAGGTCATTCTAAGTATTTAATGACAAGACATAGTGGGCAAAAGAAGAAAAAGCTGTATACATATTTTAATAGAGTACCATTTTGAAACTGCTTTTTTTAGAAGGTGGGAGGACCTACTTTTTTTTTTTCTTTTTTCCTTTTTTTCCCCCCTTCTTATTTTAAGGGTAAGTTATAATTAAATCAATTATTTACATATGAGAGTAAACCAAGGATATTTTGGTAGAGAAGATACTGTTCTGATAGCTAGGTGCTCCTTTAAACAATTCACTCTCATAACCTACAGTGTACAAAACAGAAACGCAAGGAAAATATCGCTATGATTAGTAAGAAAGGATTTCATCCCTCATGCACTTTAGAGCTATCCTGCAGGAGATGACATCAAGTACCTCTTAAGAACCGTATCATGTCAGCAATCCTCTGATGTCACATGGACATTGCTACCACTGAGTAACATTCAGGATAGCATCAGCATCTTTAAGGAGTGGGGTCTTCATGTAAATGACAAGACAATGATTTTCTGATTAGCACCCACTTTCCAGGGGCAGTGGGAAAGGTGGAGAATGAAAGCAACATTACTCCTGCAATCTGCTCTCCCGATGGTTTATGCAAAGCGGAATGACATATTTTCTTTGCAAAATGGAAACAGCCAGCCAATTGCAGAAAAAGTAAGCCTCGGGCAGCTGCCAGCTATGTTGTCTCTGGACAAATATTTCAATCCAGTTACGTTTTGTAAATGGCCAATGACGGTTTGGGGAAATTATTTTTTCTTCTTCTAAAATCCCAACAATTTCTATAGAAAGCCAGCTACAGAACTCCATGACAGTCTTTCTAATAAATGCTACCAATATCACAAATGCAGCTAAGGAAAAAAAACAAAACTCATGCTATATCTCATGAATTCAGATATGAGCACTCACTAGAAAAGGCTTTCATTTTATATTCATGAAATGCTTTATGAAATAAAGGCTTCCCAAATTTCTTTTGTTTAATACCAGTTTGTAAGGTGAAGCCATAAGGATGAGCAAAAGGCAAGCTGAATGGGTTAAGAGAGTGACTAAGAAAATTCTTTGCTATCATTCTGACTCGCTAAATTACATGTCATTGCTGTAGGAGGAAGAAAACGAAACAAATCACGTCCAGTTGCATTGCTGATATGACTTTAACCTCAGGATAAACATCTGGACCAACTCTCAGCATCATTATTATTGGTTGATGCTACTGTCCCAGAATTCGTAGTTCTGAAGCAACACCACAGCAATGCTAAACTAGTACATGTTGGCAAAATAAAAAGGCTGCCTCTTTATCAAAAAAAGACATAGATATCTGAACAAAAAGACAGAAATTATAAAAAAAAAAAAAAAATCACCAAAACCCACAAAATCCCCCCTACACACCACTCCCTCAAACAACGGCATAATACAGATGAGAAAGGTATATCTGCTTCCTTTTCATTACCTCCTTTTAAATAATCGTTTTCATCTTCTTTATCTCTTTCTAATACATAGAAAGGCATTTGTACTCCTAGTATAGAGAAAGACATTTGTAGCTGAGAAGGGTCATCAGGAAGTCTTATGAAATACCAAGAATTTTACTGTCACTTCCACCAGTTCATAGAGTAATATGGTTAATAGAGAGAGCCTATTAACCATATCTGCAGGCAAAAACTCTTGAGGAACACCTGATTCCTAAAGGGTGAATGTGATTTTACTCAAACACCAAGAAGGGAATGTGCCCATTCCTTCTCCCAGAAACTGAAGCCAAGACATAAACATGGGTTAGACACTTCAATACCAGACACTTTCCTCAGTCTCTCTTAATGTTCTTAAGACAAACCTTTGCTAATTTTTGGATAAAAAGCCAACCAACCCTTCTGCAGAATTGCTTCTGCAGACCATAATTACTGAACACATTTACAATGTGTTGTAACTGTGACTTTAGCACATTGTCTTCATTAGGTTTAAAATGTAATTTAACATAATAGCAAAATTAGCTTTTACATTTTATCCATGCGGCTACCACCAAAACTAAAGAGAATCTGTAGCTAAAGTCCACACAACTGCTTAAACAGAACTTGAGACAGACCCCTAATGTAGTGAAGCACATTGGCATAACAGTCTCCATAATTATAACTAGACTGAAGGGAAGGGCAGTGAGTTTGTGCTAACATGCAGAGATAGACATCCAAGCGGATTTATGGCAAAAGACCTATTATACTCCCTCTTACCCAAGTACTACATCCCAAGTTCAAGAAAGCTTATATGGTCTAGCAGGCTTTATTTCTTTTATATCAGTGCTCAGATTATGTTCTGGAAATTCACTTTTATCTCTTTAAAAATTTTGCTTATTTCTTTTTTTAATGCTCCTGTGTATGTGTGCTGACTCCACTCATTTTGAGCAATGCCACCTGTATGGCACAGATTATATATATCTACTTCAAGCAATATGTCTTCAAGCAAGATGGGTTTCCCCTATTCACTGCACCTCTGAAGTGGTCTTCCCCCATATATTCTATGCATACCATCTGCATTGCAAAGACTGCTTGCCAAGGTGGCTGACAGCCAATGCACTACAGTCCCATACAGATGTGTTACATATACAAATCTGCAATAGCAAACAAAAAGGCCAGGATGAAGCTCCTTTGCTGCCTAAACTTGATGACATTTGAGTCATTGCTGCTGTGTAGGTCACAGTGACAGCTCATGAGAAGTCCTATCATATAACTCACAGAATGAGATCTCACATGCTTAGCTCCTGCCTGAGCAGGACATAATCATGAAAGGATATTCACTCTGAGTTGTGGTTAAGACTTCACAGAAAGTCTGGCATCAAGCAATCTTCTCTAGTTACCCAAGAGAGAGCCTGCAGGGAAACACAGCTATTTGCTGCCTCCATCCTGGATAGAAATGTGCTTGTCTGTGGTGTTGAAATGAGATATTACAGCTACATTATACATCACAATCTCATTTCAAACCACATAATTTCTCCTGTTCAACAACAAAGTCTAAAAGGGAAAAGAGGAGAGCATGAACTAAGTAGTATCGATAAGATCAATTTAATAAACAAAAGTTCTTTGAGTATTGTAAATCAGAGCCATAAAGACTGAAGATTTCTGACAAACGTTTCATCCCTCCAACAAGAACACTTGAAGAAATCAGCCAGATGAAACATGTCTGTGAGTCTTGAATACAAACTGACCATTATATACAGTGGCAAAGGGGTGTCTTTCTAAGTCCATAAACACACACTTCCACTGATATTAATGGGGAGAAGACCAGTCTCATTAGCATTGTATATTTATCTACTTATTTTTTTTAGGCTATGGATTTCTTGGATAAATTTAATTAAACTGTACCTGTGTTTTCATGCTTTGAGAGCTTGGCATGGATGGCTGAAATACATGTGTTTACTTGGTAGTCTGTTCCATCTGCATAACTGTCTTGGACCAAGGATGAAAAAAAAAAGTAAAAAAAAAACCATGTCCTCCAAGCCACTTTGACTAAAACCTGCATTTCTGCTTCACTCAACATTGACATAAAATCATTAAACTTGTTTGTCTGGTTATAAAAGGACAAAACCTGATTTTAATTCCAATAACCTGGTCACTCCACATTAGCACTAGAGAAACAAAACATGATCACAGTATTTTTGCCTTTTGTGTTTTGAGATGTGAAGTGGGTTACATACCATTGCATAGACCTATCATGTATCAGTATCAGCCTGGAAGTTGAAAGCATACTATAACCTTGGCAAGCAGGTAAGAATACACAAAGGTTTTTAATTCATTGTTATCTAATTGCTGACTCTTTTTCTGGAACAACCATTATTTCTACTTGTCATTTTTTTACTATTAACTCCAAAGCAGGTAATTTCATATCTGAAATGCTTATTTGGGCCTAGAAATTGAGGATAAAATCTAGGTCCTGCTGTAGTTGAAGGGAGTTTTGTCACTGACTTCAAAAGTGCTATAATTTCACCTTGTGAAATTTAAAATCCTTGCCTGGTGAATCTTGCATATGTTTTCCATGAATACCCAATTCTGTCAGCTCTGAAATACTAAGTATAAGGAGATGCTGTAGGAAAAGTACTGGAGAAAAATGGAACACTTGGTTTAGATGGAAACAACTTTGTGTGGAGGACTTGAGTGAAAGGCCGTGTTTATGAGGAAAAAGAAATAAGGGAGAAATCAGAAAGGCTGTAACCTTAGCAATTGCTTGACTATCAACTTCATGTTTGTATTTTAAGCACACTGCCTGTGAAGATCTGTACCATTTTATGAACTAGTAAATTCTGATATACAAATCTTTACATATGGGTTTTGGTTAAGATGCCTTTCATCACCGGATGGCATACAGAAAATAGAAATGCAGTTTTAATTATGGCCACCTTTCTGTTTATCCTGTTATTTTCAGGGAAAACATTTTAGCTCCCTTAATACGATGAACAAATCTTTTCAATAAATAATCAGTCTGCTGTAAGTTTTCACCTAGAAACAGGCTCTGTAAAAAACAAACCACATGAGCAAAATTCACTCAAGCAAAAAGCACAGCCATACTTGCATCAAAAAAAAAAAAAACAAAACAACCCAAAAACCAACCACAAAAAAAAACAACGCACATGGGCAACACTACATTTTAAGCCACACTTTCACTTTATAGTATTTGAACTTTCTGTTTTGTTTTGACTGTAGTACAAGCAGAATAACAGTCTTATAGCCATATTCACTAACATGTGGGCTATAGATTCATGTAGAAGAGGGGCTACAAGAGTGGATAGTAAGCTAATCCCACAGTCACCAACACAATACATTTACATTTAGGTGGACTGCAAAGCAAGTTACCCAGTTTAGTCCTGGTTTCACTTGTGTCAACCAGTTCGGGAACCTTAGTAGGTCAACCAAATTCTATATGCATACATCATGCATGACAGGCTGAGGGTCTCTTTTCCCTCCTTGTGTCCTCAAATTCAGCCAAACTGTTATATTCACACATCCCAGTGGCAAGACCTTTTGTGAGGCAGTACATTTCTGCCCACATAGATAACTAAACACCTAGAAAACATTGTATGCAAACACAGAATAAAATTACTCAAACAAACCTTTGCATTGCCTTCTCACAGATGCAAATCATAATCACCTCCTCTTTCACCTTGTGGCAAGGAACAAGGACACTCCTGTGCAGCCTGTTCCTTTCCAGGCATATTGGCAATCCTGATCTCCAGGCACAATGATTGCACAAATTAGCTTTCTCTAAATATGCTCTTATCAAACTCTGACATTTCTCGGTTATCCGTGCAACTTAACTAGCACTATCTCACCAGAACGATTTTCCCTGCAGAAAGGTGCTGCACCCAATATCCATTCATCTCCACATTCCTATAATTAATGCTAAGCTCCAAATTGGATTAGCTGTGTAAGACAGCTCCGTAAACAAGTTAATAGGATCTCTAACAACACTGTTACCAATATCCAATTACTGTAACCAGGTATTAATCTAATGCTGTTAATCTGTCAGACTGAAACTTAAAGCACACTTCTGTAACATTTTACACAATTACAAAGTATGTGTACTAATTAACATTTTATTTTGGTATCACAGCAATGGATATGTAGGAAACAACCCAAATCAGCTCAGAGCCAAGGACTTCCATTATTGCGTTAGTGATGTTGATACGGGTTTTTTGTCTGTTAGGTAGAATAAGACCAATCTGTTCAACCCACTTCTTTGAATAAATGTCAAGAAGTCCCTAATAATTCTTCTAAATTCCTTTAGAAAACAATAAATACAAACAATAATAATTACTACCTGAATCCACTGTGGGATAATGAGAAAACCTGCTCATTATTTAAAACTTTTCTCTCCTAGCTTCTTTTAGCCAAGTGTTAAGTATAAATTTAATTTTATCAGCCAACTGACTGGTTTTGATGCTCTGTATAAGAAAGGGACTAACCCAATAACTGCAGTTCCTGTTTGTTAATTCAATTTTAGCATAGCAAGCCATGAGCTTGCTAAGTGTTTACAGCATCTTGGGTACTGGAAGCTGTTGTAGTACATAATTATACAGTAAGATGAGCACAAAAGAAAAAAAAAACAACAAAACAAAATACCCAAAACACCCATTAGCATTTGCATTCTGGACAGCACAGTTATCTCTCAAAAAAAAAAAAAAGGAACAATACCTAATTTATCATGGATTTCACATTTTTGAGATATTCCTGTTCCTAGTTGAAAGTGCTCAGCTCAGCTATGGAAGGAGATGCGCTCTATCAGGGAGAGTAGCTGTGAGCTCATCTCACATCTCCTATGGGCTTCGCTCTTAGGACCTCCCACGGAAATCCATCCCTCCCCACTGCAGAGAGAAGCTGTGTGTGCTGACCAGGCTGATGGCGATAGCCAAGGCCCCACTGCCACTCCTCTGCACCTGAGGCAGTGGTGCTGCTGCTGGGGATGCTAGAGAGGCAGATACAGAGAAAGAGGTCACAGCTGTATGCGTGCCAGATCACCGTGCAATCACACCCCTTAGTATAGGTAACAGCTTCAGCTTGCCCTGAAGCAGGAAGAGCTTTTAGCTTAGCATAGGATCAAAAGACTAATCTTCTCAAGAGACTGAGAGATATAACAGACATTAATTAAGAGTACAGCAGCAGATACCACCTTAGCTACATTGTGAGTTTTTTTGTTTAACTTTGAGCATGTGAAAGAAGCACATCAGAAAACAGAAACTAGACTGCAATAATGAAAGCATAAAACAATAGTGTGAGGCTGGTGTACAAGCCAAAAATCTGAGTGACAAAATAAGATCCAAATTGGAAAAGATAGCCAGAGCAAAAAGAAATCACAAGCAGTAGAAGAAATTAATGTAAGCAACAAGTCCCTGCTGGAAACTCCTGCAGTTGTGAAGTCCCATTGTGATACCACCACACTTGAATGTAGGACAATAAATCCAGAAACACCTTTTTATCAAGTATTAAAAAATATTTTGCTAGCTGCAAGCAAACTGGACTGGCCTTGCAAAGGGACTACTTAACCTTGAAAGAGGTTCTACATTCAGCAGCACTGCATGGATTTGCCCTTCTATTGAGTGAAGAAGCAAAAAAACAAATACAAAAGAGAATATTTAATGAAAGGTAAGTCTCTATGCAGAGACATTGGGATATTTCACTTACAGTCAGATTACATAAATAAAATTATTTTTTATTCTTCTTACTGGATTAGTACACAACATTCAAAGGGCAGCTAAGAAAATTTTTTATACAGGCCACCTTTATTTACTGTGGCAAATACAAACTGATACTATTCTAAAAGAAAGAAAGCACATAGCCAGAGAAAAAGATCCCTCAAGATTTTTTTTAGATTTACTTCTATACTAGAGGCTAAGTCCATTGATGGGAAAGTAACTCACAAAAAGGAACATTGCAGAATACAAGCCATGCACTCAGAACATGTTTGCCATTGGACAACTCATCCCTGCTCACCTGTGTGTGGCATCATGACAAGCCATGATCACACAGCAAAACTCAGATTCAGCAGTCCAGAGAGTTCAGGACATATTCTGGGAGGAAGTATAGTTATGGTGGGAGAGGAAATAATGGCTGATTTTCCAGTTCTAAACTTTACTAGCCAGACAGCCATAGTGTTACATCCCAGTGGCAGTTCAGATGCTGAGGGATCTCAGCATGCAGCTACCACTCTAGAAGGGCATGACAGTCTTGATGGTGCTGTTATTGCCACCCTTTGCACCCTATGCAGTCTGAAATATTCTCTGAAGCCTTTGTTATCTAGGATGCAGCTCTCCATATGTTATTTCCAGATTAAAGTCCACCCTGAGTCACAGCAAGCTGGGACTGCACAATAAAGAAACAGTACATTTTCTTTAGTCTCCTGCACTAGAGTGAAAAGAGATGATGTCAGCATAAATCCTTGTTCTCAATATGCAACTTTTTGGAAGAAAAAAAAAAAAAGATGAAAAAGGCTGTTACTCCTTAAACAGGTCACAAGTATTCCTCAGCTTTTCATTTTTATCTTTTTTTATACCATATGCAAGTCAGGAAGACAAAAGCACTTCTGTGAGATTTGGGTCAGGAACAATCCTTGTATAGTCACTGCCTCTTACCTTTATTCTGCAGTCCTTTTTCACGATCTCTCACTTAGAGTCAACTCATTCATAACATAAAGTGATCCAGAAACGTATTGTGACATTGTGATCCTACTCCTTAAGGGGCTAGTGTGCATTCCCTAACAGAGCCTATTGACACAAGCCTTCTCCCTTCACTGTGAGAAAAAAGGTACGGTCCTAGTAAATCCTTGTAGCTCACTGTGGATTCCTTCTGACTACCTTACAGTTCTAGAGAAGACCAGGTGAACACATTTTGGCAGCTGCTGATCCACAGGTGGACTGAAGCACACTCTCTTCAGAAAGAGGCTTTCCACCAGCCATATGACATTTCTAAGGTTGTTTAAGGACCTGGTTTAGGGAAGCTTGCAATTTGTACAGATATGAAAGAGGTGTGACCACTTTTCTTAAACTTTGGGCAGAGCAACTCTCCAAAGAAGCACACCATCCATAGAAGCATCCCAGCAGCAGTGGGAGATGGATGGTATGGATGTGATGGTTTAAGCCCAGCTGGTAACTTACAACCACACAGCCACTCACTCACTCCCCCATTTCTTCTCCTCCCACTCCTGGAGGGATGGGGAAGAGAATCAAAAGGATGTAACTCCCATGGGTTGAGATAAGAACAGTGCAGTAACTAAGGTATAACACAAACCACTGCTGCTACCACCAATAATAATAATAATGATAAGGGAAATAACAAGGGGAGAGAATAGAAAACTAAAAGTGGAAAAGGAAAAGAAAACAATAAACACAAGTGATGCACAATACAATTGCTCACCACTTGCTGACCGATACCCAGTCCGACCCAAGTAGCAATCTGCGCTTTCCAGGTAACTCTATCTAGTTTATATACTGATGAGCTGTGGCATGGAATGCCCCTTTGGCTAGTTTGGGTCTCTGCTTCCTCCCAGCTTCCCATGCCCTTCCTCACTGGCAGAGCATGGTTCTGAAAAGTCCTTGATCGGAATATGCATTACTTAGCAACAAAACATCGGTGTTATCAGCATTGTTCTTAGACAAAAGTCAAAAACACAGCACGACACCAGCTACCAAGAAGGGGGAAAATAGCTGCTACAGCCAAACCCAGAACAACGGGTCATGCCATATGTCCTTTAGAGAGATGTGTTGGCAGAACTAGGTCATTCCAAGTAGGTCCATGTGAGGTCCAAGTCATCCAGACTGTCTGCACACACTTTGGCAGGTGGGTGCTCCTAAGGTTTCACCCACATGCAAGAGATGGGGCAACCTATGGTCACCACAAGGCACTAGGGATGCTAGGGAGGGTCTCTTCATGAGGGACTGTACTGAGAGGACAAGGGGTAACAGGTTCAAACTGAAACAGGGGAAGTTTAGATTGGATCTGAGGAAGAAATTCTTTACTATACAGGTGGTGAGGCACTGGAATGGGTTGCCCAGGGGAGTTGTGAATGCTCCATCGCTGGTGGTGTTCAAGGCCGGGTTGGACATAGCCTTGGGTGACATGGCTTAGTGTGAGGTGTCCCTGCCCATGGCAGGGGGTTGGAACTAGATGATCTTAAGGTCCTTTCTAACCCTGACTATTCTATGAAACTGAATCCCTAGGGAAACCTATCAGTACAGTATAGATATGCCTGTGGACCCTGAAGTCATAGCAGACACATTTTCAAGATTGGTGAATGGTGATGACTGGTAAGAATCCATAGCTGCTTTTATAGCATTTCATAAAATACCTGCACAGCAGAAACAGCCAAAGTGCTTTTTCTTGGGCATTTTCCCAAGATGGTGATTATGAGCATGAGATAGACTAATGTCCACTAGTGATAGAGGTTTCCCAGCTATAAATTTTTTAAACGATTGTCCTGGTTTGCTGAACCCAGGACAATGATTCTTCAGTATCCAAAGGCATTAGTCAATAAATGTTCTAAGCTAACAAGTTAGGAGTTAGGATTGCAAAGGGGCATTTTTCATGCTCCTATATGACCTTAAAAATTTCAGTTAGCCTGTATACGTTTAATAGAACATACAGGAAAAATCATGATACACTATGTAGCTACATATAGCAAGTGTGTAACTCTGATGTCCAATGCTTGCAGTACAGAAAAAAACTCAGTCTTCTAGTGGCTTGCTGCCTAACACAATGAATTAATCACTTCTGGGATAAATTACGGACTCCTGTAACAAAGCAGTAGTGTTTATACAGCACCTTTCATAACGGAAAAGAATAGAAGAAACTGATCTATCCAAGCACTGCACAGATTTAATGAGACTGATTTATCAGTTTTAATTCATCTAAGTTCAGAAACATCCTCAGCCTTCACAACATATGAGAAATTACTTTTATTTTTCTCCAGAATAAAACATTAATTCAGGTCAGCTTTTCTTAAGATTTGTCAAAACAGTTTTAGTACTTCATCAAGACTCTTAGATTAATTCATAACTAAGTTAGAAAGAAATCCTTGACACAAGTGCATTTTACAGATCATACCAGAATTTCAGGAAAATGGTTCAAATTACCCATACTGGAATTTGTCAAAGATGTTTAATTTAAAAATAGAGTTTAAAATGGTCTGCTCAGTTCTTTAGCTTGACCTTTCACTGTAAGTACAAGAGTGCAAATAGATAGTACTTTTAAGCTCCATTACACTATAAAATGAAAAGGAAGAGGGCATCTCGCATTATTTCCAGAAGTGCCTTTGATGATACCAGAAGTCATGGCTAAACCTTGCTAAGCTTATGAAATCCCACAGAAGCACTACACAGACTACTAGTAGTAAATATTCTGTATCCGAACTACCCAGAAGTACTCTGATTTAGTTAGATTAATTCAGGCTTGATAATGTCAAAACTTCAGGTCATTTTGCTGGTTACATGTGGTTTCTGCCTAAGGTTTAAAGTGTTATTAAAGGTTTAACGTATAAGCTGCAGTTCTTCTGCTGTTTTTACTCCCTGGTACCAGCTCCCAGGTATTCTGTAGATCACCAACGAATGTGCAGATATGTAAAAAAACCCATTATATGAATTCCAAACAAGAGTGAATCAATACTATTTTTTTTCTCCAGAGAACTTTATACTATTACTTTACTTGTCTACCACTTGAAATGGCAATTACCCTCAGGAATCATGAGACAAAAATGTAAGTCACTTCAGTTCAGTAGACAATTCACATTACATGAACAGTAATTCATACTTCAGCACGTATGAATCTTTTACCTCTAGGGTTTTCCTCCCTCATTTTTTCCAGCCAAACAGAGGACAGACAATGAAAAATATAAGTCAAAACTGTTCTTTGAAACTCAAATATTTAGAATCCAACT
Organism: Forpus xanthops; assembly: GCA_032466535.1. NCBI lineage: Eukaryota > Metazoa > Chordata > Aves > Psittaciformes > Psittacidae > Forpus > Forpus xanthops. Next base: position 16,259 of record JASSUY010042327.1, read on the forward strand.
ATAAAATTTACAGTATGGAGAACTTTCCCGTAAAGCATTTAATCTTACTGATTCCAAGATGTGACAGCTAAATATAATAATGCTGTGTTCACCTTACTTACCCACAGATACCCCTAATGGTGCTTTCTGTCCCTATTATATTGTCTTTATAGATCCATCTGTAGAAATGACCAAGTTGTTCCAGGAAGAAATTTACTTCAGTAAGTTTTAAGTGATAACCAGCCTAATAGTTCTAAACAATCTATTGACTAGAAAATCTATGGAGTTGTTTTCAAGTTCTAAATCTTGATGAAAATGTATTTGGCAAACTGATTTAGACTAAGCAGCAATCTGAGTGACTGAGATGAAGCTGTTTTCCCGACACTTTCTTGACACAGAATCTATTATTATCAGGTCCTCACGGAAACTTACAGGAGACCAAAAACCCCACATCTTTGTCTTTCATCTCCAGACCTTAATGCTCCCTGATGGCCACTGCAATAGAGCAAATTGTCTCAATGTATAAGAGTAAATCTGTGAAACAAAGGCATGGTTCATACAATAAACAATATGAAACTACTGACTTTCTATATTTAAATTACCTTCCAGGTATTTAGCAGAAGAATTCACTCTTCAGCTCTGTTTTTGAAACATTTTTCCTCGGTACTATCATTCTGACATTCTGTTTTGAATTAACTCCCACGGCATGTTGATTCCTTTTCTCTTTTGGGTCTGTTTAGGAACTTGTAAATTCTTTAAGAATTTGTCAGATTAGGGACTGTTAATTTCTACTCTTAAATCAAAGCTGAAAATACAACTGCCAACTAATAATAATTTCAACTTCTTCTCAAACTGAAATATAAGTCTTATAATATCTAATATTTCCAATATGTTCTAAGTTGCAGATGATTTAGAAAGAGTTTGCATTATTACAGAGATTATTTAAATACACAAGCACACAAATGCACAAACACATAAAGTATTTCACACTCAAAAGACCTGCAGTAAAAGAATATTAAGGATGCAATGTCAGATACTCAAAACCCGGGCAAAATGTCTGTACTCAGTTCTCTCTACACTATCAGGTTTTAATTTCACAAAGATATTTTTAATTCCTCTCATGTGGAATCACAGGCTTAATCCAGTGTGTAGAATGGAACATGGACGAATCAGGGATGAGTAGTGAAGGTTGCTGTCCATGGCTCATTTGTTGCCAATGCTGCAAGGAGTTAATAAATGGAGCTGGAGACAGACGGAAGAGAAATGAGAGTTTGATGATGAAGACAACTGAATGCTACTCTGGAGAACTGGATTCCACGCCTATCTCTGCCATCAAGATCCACACTGATGCTGGGCAAACATTTCACAGATGGCTACTAATTGTGTCTTTCATTTCCTGCATGCACAGTGGGCAACACCTGAGGCCAGATTTACAAGAGTGTTAAGCATTCAAACTGCAACTGTACTTGACTGAAGTGGTTTTTGAATGGAAACAGTGACATAAAAACTTGATACTTCTGAAAATTCGGATCATGCCTCTTTAAATAAATGTTTGCTTGACAATTCTGGTCATAATCTGAAGAGTCAATTGTGTATCTTTAAAATAGAGATAAAGCAACAACTTCCTTTTGGGTATGGTTAGGATAAATTCATTAAAGTTTATGCAGCACTTCATGATCATGGTCTTCTAATATAAAACTCCCACTATGACACTGATAAAGTTGATGTATTTAGTGAGAAACTGCAATGAAGTGCACTAAATACAGCATTCAGATATACAATGGGGAGGATTAAAAGTACAATGCACCAACAACTGACAATTTCCTCACAAAATAAGACTTCTGAGAAAATAATGTGTGAGCCCAGAGAAAAAACTGTTTTACAATATAACTATATACAAAAAGATAATGGATTACCAATAGAAGCAGTTTAATTCTGTTATCTCTTCCAAATAATTGACTTTTACAATTTTAACACTCATATTCTCTGACACAATTTTTACACTCATATTCTCTGACACAATTTTTACTTACATGAATGCACATACATTACAAAAAGATTTCTGTCAAGTTTTGTATCAGTTTGTAACTGTTTCCTTGGCAAAGAGATTTAATCAGATCAGCTGGATGCAATCCTGACCCTTTCTGAAGTTGTGTTGAAATTTAACTTTTCAATACTGCTTAATATCCTTTTGCTCTAAAAATGGAAATATACCACAAAGTGCAGCAATAGGGCTCCTATGAGATTACGAGCAATTTCTGTCAATTTTTGTTGTACCCTTCACACATCAGGCTGGCTGACCGTAGAAGTCACACAGGTTTCCTGTTCTCATCTAGTCCACTTGAATTATTTCTGAAATTAGCCATAACCCCAATTCTCACTCAGAAACAGGAATGGAACTTTTATCTCTATTGCTCAAACTTTGTAGACATACGCTATCAATTTTGTCTTTACAGTTTATACATGCTTTCTACACCAATGTTCAGCAAATTCAAAATAAATGTTTAACAGTAGCGCTTATCCTGATCCTGTTGACATGCTGGTGGCAATACCTTGGTCTTCCCCTTTTCCTTTTATTGTCAAATCACTGGAGCCACCTCAAGGCTGCTTTAAATTGTACTCAAGTGCGATAGAGCCCTTCCAGACTCTTGGATTTACTCTAGGCTTTTTTTTTCCTCTCCCTGCTCCCTAAGGTGCCCTCTGACACATATTTCATATTGCATGCTGCAAAGAGGAGTGAAATAAGATAGTTCTCCTGGCACAATGCCACAGAGGGATTTTCTTCCCTCCAGCGCAATCCCTGGGCAGTAAGCTGTGCCAGCTGCCCTGCTGCTTCTATCTGCTGGAACAGCGCAAAGCAGCGTGAAAGACGACAGAAGATCTAGGCCATGATATCTTTTTAAAGAAAGCTGTAATTCCCATTCTGCATTTCATATTCAGGATGTTTCAGATTAATGCTTTTAAAACCATAGCTCTCGGGTTGCACAAAAGAGTTTTCTGTTCTCCTCCCTTTGCCTGCAATAGGCTAAAGTTTAGGGACTTAGACTACACAGGTTAATAGGTAATTATTTGCAGATAATGAACAGATTGCACAGATTTGCAAGAGCTGGTTGAGCAGTTGTCAATCTGTCATCAGCAGTAAGAAATACCATCAGCAATTCCTACATCTAAGGTGTTTTTTAATGTTTCTGTAAAGAGCTTTCTTCTTTTGCAAAGAGAAGGATGAATATTTATTTACATACTGTTTAAGTCAAAATAATTACATCTGCAGGCTATTTTAAATAATATTAGGAAAATTCTATTAAAAAATCAACAACCTAAATTTCTGCTGCTAATGGTATTCACCAAATGATAGTTTCTGAAGAAGCCCTGTGTGAAGAACTGTCAGTTTTCATTTGAGTTTTACATTAGAAGGATGCATTTGGAATGATAAACTGTAAATTACAGCAAATTGGAATGAAATTTCATAAATATAAGTTATATTAACCAATTCATGATTCCTACAACACTTAATACAAGACAATCAATCAAGCTCAGCTCCAATTATACACAACTACTAACCAAATAGCTGCCATTGTCAGAAATGATGAATACTTTTGTAATTCTGAGTTAGAAGTGGAAAAAGGTTTTACCATGTGAAATGTCATGTGGACAGAGGAATCCTTGTGGCTTGGATACACTGTGAAAGGGAAGCCCATGTAGCTAAGAACCACTGAGAAATGCTATTCAGATACAGTTTATGCATATTGAAACTCCAACCCCAATCACTTTCATGTGATTTCTTTTCCATGGCTTGATGTACTTCTCATTACGCCCTTCTACCTTTTGACTAAGCTGTGCTCAGCTGAAGTCATGCACTAAGCAAGACTTTGATATATTCATTCAGGTCATGGAAGTCCACATTTGCCAGTGGCAATTCCGAAAAAAAAAACCATCAGGCAGATAGATGTATTTCATTCTGAAAGGAAAACTTCAGTAACAGGCAAACCAGACATGCTTCATGCTATTCAGAGTTTGCATTTGATATCTGTCTACCTCTTTACAAACCTAGCGACCAAAAGCTACGTAGCAGAAGAAAGCTGGCATTAGTGACAGCCTTTTTTATTAAAAGTCAAGACTTGAATGCTTTGATTGATTTCCCAATTAAAGCAAATAATAATAATTTTAAAAAATAAAAGTCAAGCACTGTAGTATCATCTATTTTAAGACAATTACCTCTGGAAGAAAATGCAATGGTGGATGTAATGGCAACAAGTCTTCTTCATATTTACATACACTTAACAGTGAAAGTGGTAGCAGATCCTCAGCTTCAGAATTCAATCTGCAGCATTTCAAATTCTTATTTATGCTCCTTACAGAGACAAACATGGAAGTACTATGCTCATCTATCAACCCTGATAGCCAGTACCACAAGCTTTCATAATACAGTGCCTGACAGCCTTAGGTGGCATGGTTTAGTGGGAGGTGTCCCTGCACATAGCAGAGGGGTTGGAACTAGATGATCTTAAGGTCCTTTCCAACCCTAACTGTTCTATGCTTCTGTGATTACCTCTACTTAGCACAGTTCAGTCCTGTAGTAGTGTTTTGTGGTGTTGGTGTTTTT
>JASSUY010042328.1:0-18739 GCA_032466535.1 Forpus xanthops
ATGTTTGTCAAACACAACATTCTTCACACTTCATAGAGCGCCAAATACTGAAGGAGGTCTGAGAATATACATTGATGGCTGCTGCATTCACTCTTAATAAGCACCAAATCATGCCTGGGAACCTCTAGGTTTATGTCATCCACCAATGCTGATCACTTCTCATTTATTAATAGGACTGAATTTCTTATTAACAAGAGCTGTGGGAGGAGGCCTCTTTGTACTGAAGTTTGTTATTAAGTCCCACATGACTGGATTTGGTGAGTTTGCAATTCCAAACCCATTAGAAATAGGTTTCAATTAACTATCAAAAAACTCCATTTCAACACTTAAAAGTAGAATTCTCTCATTATCTTCCTCAGAATTTAAATTTACATACTTAAAAAGATAATAAAAATGCAACATGTTGTTTGTACTGATATTCCTTTTATTCAATTGAAATGTTTGTATGTTTGGCCTCAATATTGTGGCTGTACTGTAACAACTTTTATATAATCACAGAATGGCATAACCTGTCTCTTCCTATCCATACTGACATTAAGTCCACCTCAACCATCTCTAATGTCGCTCTTTTGGCCCAATTTTCCTTACAATCTTTTGAAGGCTTAATTAACATCTTACTGTAGAAAACCCATCCTTGTTGATTATGTTGCATTCTGGAAGAAACTATCATGATCAGCTGGTCACATTTTCTGCATGGTATAAGGTTTTTCATTATGAATAAAGCAGAACATCTTTTAGAAAGGCAACCTATCTTAACTTTTTAAATTCTGTCAACAGAGTTGAAAAGTTGTTCTTTCAATGCTTACGTATTCTCACTGTGAAAACAGGTGGGTTTTCCTAGTCTGCAGTCATCTATCATTAGCTCAGACCTTGATTCTTAGCATACCTTTGCTAGATTGAAGAATCAAGAACCCTTTTTAACCAGTTTTCTGGTATTAAGTGATAGTAATCAATTACCCTTTATCCTTCAAGATAAACACTTCTGTCTCTTAACACAAGGAATTATTTTCAGTCTCTGATAAATCTTACAGCTTTTTTGTTAACAACTTCTCAAAATAACTCCCAATATGCAGGCATCAGAATTAGGTCTTATTTCAGTAGGAACTGTATAATTATAACATACAGAGATAATTGGGTTTGTATGGCAAGGTTTTAGTAGAGAGGGGGCTACAGAGTTGACTTCTGTGAGAAGCTGCTGGAAGAGTACCCTATGTCTGATGCAGCCAATGCCAGCTGATTCCAAGATGGACCCACTGCTGGCCAAGGCCAAGCTCATCAGCAACTGTAGTAGTGCCTCTGGGATAATGTGTTTAGGAATGGGTAAAAGTACTGCTCAGGAGCAACTGCAGCCAGAGAGAGGAGTGAAAACATGTGAGAGAAACAGCCTTGCAGACACCCAGGTCAGTTCAGATCTAGGACAGAAAGTGCTCCAGACAACGGATCAGAGATTCTGCTGCAGCCCATGGTTCACACCATGGTAAGTCAGGCTGTCCCACTTCAGCCCACATAAGTCCATGATGGACTCTATTTTCCCCTGCAGCCTATGGAGAACCCCACACTTGATCAGCAGGGATGCCCAAAGAAGGTTGTGACCCTGTGGGAAGCCCAACCTGGAGCAGGTTCCTGGCAGGATCTGTGGTCCGTGGAGAAAGGACCTCATGCTGGAGCAAGTTTCCTGCAGTGCCTGTGACCCTACTGGGTCCCACACTGGAGCAGTCTGTTCTTGAAGGACTGCACCCCATGGAAGGGACCCACGTTGGATCAGTTCATAAAGAACTGCAGCCTGTAAGAAGGACTCACAGAAGTTAGCGGAGGGCGGTCTCCCATTGGGGGCACTGGAGCAGAGGAAAAGTCTCGCTCCTTCCGAAGGAGTAGGGAGCAGCAGACAATGTGCGATGAACTACAACATCCATTCCCCATTACCTTTGAGCTGCTGGGGGGAAAGGAGTAAAGAATTAGGAGGTAAAACTGAACCCAGAGAAAAGGAGAGTGGAAGGGAAGGTGTTCTGAGATTTAGTTCTATTTCTCTTTATCCTATTCTGTTTTAATTGATAGTAAATTAAATTAATTTCCCCAAATTGATCTATTTTGCCTATGACAGTACCTGGTGAGTGTTCTTTCCCTGTCCTAATCACAAATGATATTCATTATATTTTCTCTCCCCTGTCCAGCTGAGGAGGGGAGTGATAGAGCAGCTTTGGGCTGGCACCTGCTATCTAGTTAGGGTCAACCCACCAAAAATCTAAAAGCCCTTTTTCTATAGAATGACCTTTCTCTGAATACATATTCAAGATCTGTGCTTGATATTTTTTCCACACCTTCAAACAAGGAGTATATTTTAAAAAAATATAATTATTGACAAGAAAAATCCCATAGGCTTTAGACCTGCAGCACCTAGAATGGCAGTTCTCCAGTTCTAGGAAAGCAAAATTCATAGGCTTCAACCCTAAACACGTGCTTCAATCCTGAAGTATGAAAATGACTACTGGCATTTGAATCTAGGCTATAAAGCTATTTGAACTATTTCTGCCCTGACTTGTATCTGTTATGGACCACTCCCTCAGCTTTTGTGTCTCCTATTAAGTTAATGAATATTAATATTATGATTTCTTTTCCACCATTAACAGAAAGTGTTAAATGGGGTCAATCCAGAAGACATAGCATCTCAACAGAAGATCCTGATGAATAATGTTTCTTTTCTAGCTGTGTTGTGAGTCTTACCATGTAGTCAAAATTTAATAATTTGATGTGTGTCACAATGATTTTTTTATCACTGTAGCTTCTTAAACAAAATGTCATACTGGATCAAGTGAAATGTCTTACAAATGTACATTACATCACCAGAAATTTGTAAGCTTGGAAGATGATATTGAGTTAGTTTGACAGGAGCTAGTTTGTATGAATGAATGTTTATTGGTGTTAGTTTTATTACCCTCTACCTTTGTGTTAATTTGTTCCAGGATGACCTGTTTGATGGCTTTGCTTGAGACCAATGCCAAGACGAAAAGCCTGTAATTAATTAGGTCATTTAATTTATTTGTTTGTAAGTTTTTTGAAACTGGGGGGAGGAAAAAAAAAAAAAAAAAAGATGTTTTATTTTTTTTTTTCCTCCTCAAGCCTTCCTTGGGAACTCACTGCAAATGGGCCATAGTGGTCCCTGGTGAGATCTTTACCCTACTGTTATCAAGTTATCAAAGGGTATGTTAAGAAGGAATTAATGAAGAGACTGTGGAAGTATCTGATAACAGAGAACAGAATGCAGTAAAATAGAGTGTAATGGAGTGGAATAGAATGTTTCAGTTAGAAGAGACCTACAACAATCATCTAGTCCAACTGCCAAGCTAGACAAAATCAAAATCCTGAGAACCTCCATATAGGACTTTCTTTCTAGCCCTTTCTCCAGCTTTGTTGTCTTCCTTTGGGCACATTCAAGTACCTTAATTTCTTTGTTCGATTGATTTCTCTATTTTCCACACATACAAATAGTAACTGATTACTTGCACTCAAAAAAAATACATTAACAGTAGTTCTATCTTTTACAGTTTAGCTTTCTATCTCATACCAAATTCCTACATGCTGGAGGCAATGCTTTTTTAATTAAGAAATTGTAAAAGTCAAGGTTGAGAAATTACAAAGAATACTGTTAGCATTTGCAGGAGTAGATTTCTTGCAGATTAAAACCATCTGACATAAGCATTTCTCACTTCACATTATAGGTAGATTTTTCTTTCTTTTTCTACAGAGTTATTTAGTAATTTGCAACAAAGGCAAGCTTGCTTTCTTTCCACTGTTTTATCTGGTGGAATAAAGAAAAAATATTGATCTATGATTTACTTATTTACTTGAAGATATTTGATAGTTGGAAAAAGGTAATGCCACTTCTGATTGTTATTTTAGCTCCTTTGCCTACTCAAGCATTTCTAACTAGATTATTATCAGTCTTTCTCACATCACTTTTTCTCAATTGCTATTTTGTCTTTGCAGATTTCATTGATATCACCTTCTCAAATATATATTCAGAAACAAGCCGTAACTGTTGCCTTTTTTAATTTCCCAAGCTTGTAGGAAGGGATTTGAAACAAAGGGATACAAAGGAAATATCTTCATATCTCCTGCCTTTATTGCAATGTTCTGTTAATAAATTAATTTTGTACTAAACAAATGCTCCCTTTCTTTCCTGCTTTTGCTAGACCTTTTTCTTTCCTGTACTGCCCTATTGAACTATCTGGTGAGTCTGTTCAGTACTTCCTAGTTCTGTTGTGATGAATGAAAAAGCCAGCCTAAGTCTTACCTAAATCCAACTATTTCTCAATTTGTTCATTTCCATTTATGGACAATATTTTCTGTTTCTGAACTCTCTGCTCAAACTTTCACTTGTTTTTATTAGAATCATTTTCTTGTTTTATGTCAACTGGCAATAAACTTGGCTCTAACCTCTCAATAGCACTAGCTGAAAATTCTTAAAGACATAAAACCAGACATTTAATTCAAGCCTCTTGATACTGCTCTCCTAGCTGTCTCTGGGGCATTGCTTTTGCTTATTGATGAATTCTCTTTATCTGATGTTCTGCAGTATGAAATATTTAAATTGCAGGAGAATAAAATACACTGAGCTTTTAAGAGGGTCCTGTTAAATTACACACTGACAAAAACACACCAATGCTATCCCTGTGGCAAACAAACAGAGCTGTTTTCCCTGAGCAGCCTTCATTAACACATTTTAATAAATCTACTGATTCCTGGGCAAGAGCCCACATGTCTTTCTATATCTTCCCTGCCTGATTTAGAAAAAGAATAGTGACCACAAAGAACTGCAGAGAGAAGAAAGAGCTCCTGTAAAATACTGAAGAAAGGGAAGTGTGAGAAAAGTTTTTGAGTGACATGAAGGTTACTGAACGATTCACGAAGGATTCATTCACAATTCATAGTTAATTATAGAACGGAACAACTGTACGGCAGGAAGATATCAACATCTACTGATGCCAGAAGTTAATTAGTTTTTGGCAAAGAGAAAAATGATTCAGTGTAATGAAGCCAGACCAAACTATGGATTCATTTTTCAACTATGCTAACTTTTTGAAGAGCATATGGTAATTTCTTTGATTATTACTTTGTAGGTTCTAGTTTCCCTCAAGTACAGATACCCAGGTAATTACCTAAAACTATTTGAGTTTGGGGAGAAGTGGCCTTCTGTACTTCAATGCATGAATCATCATTAGTCTCCTATTCACATGGGCCTGTGTGAAGAGGACTGTATGCCAGATATGTGCAAACTAAAGGGGAACATGAGACTAATTCTAACCAACTGCAACACTAGAAAGTCTTTGAAAATTCATCAACTTCAACTGTTTGTAATAGGAGAATAATTTGGGAATAGGCAAATATGGGAGAATCTATTTGCTTTTTAACTACTTAACGACTGCGCTGCTGTGCTGGCTGAAGCTTTATTCTGCACATAGAAGCAAAGAAGAGCAAATGAGATTTAAAGTTATTTTTACCCAAATGCCTTAAAAACATGAATGCATTTTCATGCATGTTGATTGAAACGGCCAACTCTGGTTCATTCATGTGAAAGAACTCAATTAAAAATTTGAAAAGCTACACTGGTGGAACAAAGTAACTACCTAAAGGCTGTAGTTCATAATTCTTACATACCTCCAGTTTTATACCTTATTTTCAACATGAACAGCCTATGTTGCTGGGCCTCACAGGCCTGGAACTTGCAACAATGCCCTGCTTTCATTAAACAACCAGGTGTGAACTATAGCTTGGTGGACTTCTGCTGGCTACTGAGTAAATATTCGTGGCAGCACTTTCAAAAGCACTTCACTCTGATGGAAATCAATGAGGTCCATGTTTCTCAGTCACTCATGCCACATATATACAAGGTAATTGGGTGAACATGCGGAAGGCTTTAAGCACAGCATACTCTGGCACCATGCAGCTATATTATTTTCCCAATACTGATGAATTTCCAGTCTTAGTGGGGTCACTTTGGGACCACTTCTAGTGGGCATCCACACAGAATGCAAGTCCCTCATTACTCTATGCACTCCACAGGTTGATCAACAAGCACTTTTGAGAGTTTTCTCCTGTGTACATTAGTTTTAGATTTGCAAACAGAATCTGCCAGTCCTGGACATCTATTGAAAAGAGTATGGGACCAATATTCTCTATGTTTCACTTAAATTATGTCTTCTGAAGAAGAAAGTGTAGGAATGTTTCCATTTCTGAAGGCCTTAGGACTGCAAAAAATAAAGTGTTTAATGAGGTAACTACAGGGCAGCCAAAAAACTTCACTGGCAATCTTAATTATTTAGGCCTCTGGGTTGCTTGTGTTTGTTGTGGGGATTTTTTGGGGTTGGGTTATTATTTGATGGGCTGTTTTCTTTTTTTTTTTGGTTTGGGGGGTTCTGTTTTCTTTTGTTCTGCTTTTTTTTCAGGTGGTTAGTTGTTTCTTTCACAGCCAGCAGTCACTTTGCCCTGTGCTTTTCTTCCAAAGATGAGTTTGAATGCAAAAGGGGAAGAAAAATACCACACACACAAAATGGTAACAGGCTAGAAAGAACTAGCTGTGGAGATTCAGCCCTGTGAAAAGGAAACTCAGGAAATTCATTAAGAGTCCAATTTAAACAGCATACACATCTGCAACCTGACCAGATACAGAACAGCCATTATGTAGCACATTTGAGCTCTAATTTGCTTCAGATCTACCTGAGCAGCAATCTACTTTGGAAAAGAAGTGGAAACAAGATTTTCATCTTTCTCCCCAGTGACATTACTGATTTTAGAAACCACCTGATGGACGGGGGAACTAAGTACCTTATTATGACAGGTTGGTCACAGGGCAGCAAGATGATTAATATTCATGATGTCTAGCAAGCCACAAACTGGGGAAGAGGAGGTATGAAGTAGAAGACTAGACTTAAATTTCAGTCCATGAAGAGTGCAGTAAACAAGTGTTGTGGCTGGAGCTGTGTTGACAGCACCTGCTTACTGAATGCAATCTTTTGGCAGTTCAGTGATTCACAACATATACAATATTTATGAAGGGCAGAGGTTAGCTCTGTGTAAATAGGGCCTTGAGGAGTTTCTATCAACAAGGAGTAAAGTTTGTTGTGTCCATTTGTTCCCTTAAAATATTAAAAAATAGAGAAGGACCAAAGCATCCTGCCTATCCCTTTTTCTCCTTTCTTTTTTTTCCTGCTCTTTATAAAGTGACCCTTGATCCTATACTTGCATGTTGATTATACCTTATAGAATGAGAAGTGCCTTCTGAAACTGAATTACCACCGATAAATTTCTGTTGCATTTATTGATGAGCCTTACTGTGACACAATGATCCACATGAGACTTAATAGCATAGACAAACATCTTGAGTATTTGCATAACAAGATTTGTTTTCCCTTAATGTGTTCTTGCTTTGACTACATAATTTGAGCCTTTGACTGCAGGTGATTTTATTCTACATCTAGACCTCTGCTGGGCATTACCTCAAATTTTTACTAGGCTATGCAGTAGGTTTGCATTAGGAATAATGGGAATAAATACACTTGTGCCCAGTGTGGGTAAAAGGCCACTGTGCTGAGCCCCTACGAGGTTTAGCCCCTGGAATTCGGTTTCTATGGCACTGCCAATCATCTATGGCAAACTCTGTATATTTGTATATAAATAAAATGTTAATGAAATGCTAATGGCAGGTATAAGCTCCTTATACTGTCAGAAAATGAATAGGTGAGACTGTTAAAATTGAAAAGCTTGGAAGGGCCCAAACAATCACTTGTGATAAAGTAGGTTGCTTTTCCATTAATATTTGAAAGTATTTTTAGGAGAAGAATAACAATATTGATACACACCAAATTGAAAATGACAGATCACCTATGAGCACTGCCTAGTGTTTTTGTGTTTTTCACGTATAGCTGCATTTGGTCAACATTTCCCAGAGATTCTTCGGCATACGTGGGCCACCTGTGAACATTTATTCAGAACTGAATTTTGGCAAACAATAAGGCAACCTTGGAGCTTTTCATTTTCAGAACTTTAAGAAAGATTACTCCAAAAAAAAAGTTGTTTATGTTTAAAATGGTTCATTTTGGCTGGAGCTACCTATTCTCAAACAGTGTTCATTTCTGTTTTATTATTTCCTTATTATGATTCTTTTTCTACTTTAAGCAAAGAGATATATGTAGTTTTGCTCCATCTTAACCTGTCACACGCTTTTTCTTCCCCTGTAGTATACAACCTCTTAGTCTAAGGTTTATTTTGGAAATTATCACTTTGACAGTTTTCTATACATTTAATTTTAACGTAAAAAAATGCAATTTGCTTTTAAAATAACCATTAATGGTTATTGATGAAGCCAATGGGACCAATGAAAAATGCTGTAATCTAAATCCCAGTCAGAGTGATTTGTAGTCTTGCAAAATAACATACATGTATCTACCAGAAATGGCAAATACAATTAGTCCCTATGAGCAGTCAGAAATATCTTTCTATTCTTGTGATAACTTTTATGCTACTATCTATTAATTATTAATTTTAAGTGGTTTAATCAAGACCTGGATGATTTAATGTAGTAGAAAATATTGTAAAAACATTTCTGATGCTGCTCCTCAGAGGTAAAAATACATAAACGTGAAAGATAACTTATAGGACTGAAGCAATACATAAAGTTAACAGCTCAAGACTGTAAGATCATGATTTGGTTAAACTTGGTGCCTATGTTTGTTACTTGGTATCTTGCCCTCTCAACCTTACAGTTGATAAATTATATACTTAGTTTGTGGTTATATATCTACTTTATCCTTGAATGGCTTTCTACATAACCCCATAATAATTCAGATTAAAAATAATAAAAAAAAGACAAAATTAAAAAAAGTATAAAAGTAGAAAAAACTAAACCTAAACCTAAAACTAAAATTAAAAATAAAAAAGAAGGCAGGGAGGCTAAGACAGGATTATTCTTTATTACAGGTAGGCAACCCAGGATCTGGAGCTTATAATATACCTACAATATTTCTAATGTAATAAAAGGCTTGGATGGATATAAACAAGAATGGCTCTAAATCTAAAACTTAATCTAAAGCCCTAAATCTGACATGATCTCTTTTCAGTTGTTAGCTGCACATCTTTTCCCTTGTAAGACTTGCAGGTAAAGAGTCATTCTGGTATGTTAGCATGCCCTGCCTAAAGGGACTCTTTGGCTTGTCTCTTGCAGTGATTATATATGGTAACTCTTTAAACAAGGTAATGTCAAAACCAATAGACTGCAATGTTAAGAGCTGGAACCTTCCTTCTTGTTCCCTGTGTTCTGCAGGTGTCTTTCCAAGAGCAGTGCAATGTTAATGCCGAATGGCTTGATTTCCCCTGCAGGAGCCTATCAAGTCTTACAAAGCCTAAAGCCCTGCCAACAGGGAATATTATATTTTTGAAAGCTCCTTCTGCATAGCAATGAATGACAAAAGCCAAAATGATCAAACCTTTGTGGCTGTTGTATTTAAGAAGTTGTTTGTGATAAAAAACTCCAAACCAGTATTAATGGAAGCAAAAAAGTACTCAGAGGAAATTATTTTTAGGACAAAGAAGAGGGAAGTTAAAAAAAGAAGCAAAGAGGCCAGAAGGCCATAGGTGAAAAGGCAAGCTGGATCTTGCTTGTTGGAGTGGAATTGGCATAAAACTGGTCAAAGCAGAGATAACCCAACATTTTTGGCAACATCTAAATGAGCATAGTGAGATTATAAGTGATTGCTACTACCTACAGTGTGTCTGTGGTGGTTTTGATCCAATACCAAGAGCCATAAACTATACATTTATTAAACCTCATCTGCTGATTAAAATTTAAAGATTGAAATTAAGAAATGTGATGGCTAAAAAAGCTTTATCCTCTTTTTTGATTAATGTATCATTCTCAAAGTGACCTTGAGTATTGCCAAATGGATTTGTTTTTATTTGTTTGGTATTTGTTGAATAGCTTCAATAAATAATTTAACCATACAATTATTAGAAACCTCAATAATATATCAACCACAACTACATTGTCTGTGCTTTAACTGGATGACAGAATTCCTAAATATTAGAATAACAAATGATTTTAAGTACAAAGAAAAGCCAAGATAACAAAAATTACAAACCCAGTTATTAAGGTACTCAAATATTTATGAACTACATGAATCAAAAGCATAAATGCAATAAAAAAATCTTCAACATTCCTCTTTTCATTGTCTCACTCTGTTCTACTCTGGAATGACTTATGGTGTTCTCACAGAAATTCAGATGAGATAATGAGATGAAGGTGTTTCTGAAATACGTAATGCTAAACCTATTTCATTGTCACTGCCTTTCATAATAGCTTTCTGAAGAAAAGGTGAAAATAACAGCATCTTATATTTATGGGATCAGCTTGACGCTTAAAATAAAGAGACAATAGATTAATTTTCTGTCTTTTTTTTTTCTAAGCCAGCATCAGTACCAGATAACACTTCCAAATACTACTTATAGGGCTGTACAAACATCTTACAGTCAAACTTGGGAAAATGGTGGACTGTAGTCTTCAAAACTCTCTTTTTTTTAGCAGTAGGAACACCAGTTTTCCTGAAGTATGCAAAGTTATGTTTACAACATTCTTCAAGAAATTATTACTTTAAGAAGCTGCAGAACTTGAGATTTGATTTTTTTTCTTGTCAGTTTGCTAGTTTGGGAAACAATGGAGGAAAATCAGTATTTATGTATGAATTTGGGAACTATTAAAAAATGGTCACAGGTTATCTTAAAGTGCAAGGCTTAATACAGTATTAGTAGGATTGAAACTGTATCAGAATTTTATTGCTGGTTAAATCTCAGATAAAAATACAAGTGTAAATTGTTCTTTCATCAGTACAACTGGATGTAGAAAAACTGCTAGCAGTGCTCATATTTTAGTCACATTTTTGAGCACAGGACAAAAAGGGGTACGTTGGCAGTTCAGTATTAAAGAAAATCAGAAACTGTCAAAAAGGGGAGCAATTGATAATGTCTTGTTTGTTATAATTCCTGAACTTCCCTGGAGTTTCCCTGTCCTAAGACACTGGAACGGTGTTTCCATAAAAATATCAGTGTTTGCGCAAAGAAATTAAATATCTATGTAATAGTAATATGTAGATATGTAATTGCATCTAAGATGCAATTTTATTTTAAGGTTGTGACAATGGGAAAACTTTGTATTATGCTTTAAGAAATCCTCCATTCCTAAATGATAGGGTATTTATTAGCATCCTGTAAGCCTGTTCTCTGCACTTCTCACCATGTATCTGATTTTTAAACAATGCAACAGGATAGGATTACGCACCATTTGCAATGAACCTTGTCCTGAGGTGAGTTATAAGTCTAACATTGAGATAAATGGGCTTCTGTAATCTTAAGTGAGATGGCTATACCCAAAACTTTCTAAACCTGTAAGTCACAGTATAGAATGTCAAGACCTAAACAGCCTCTAGCTAATTTATTTGTTGCTAGAGGAAGCTAAACACCAGCTCTGTGCTCTTGCTGGTGTTTCCTAATTGTGATGGAATTGTGATGGAAGAAGTCTTTGTCAGGCCAGTACTGAGTGCTCTCCAAGGATGAACTTCATTGCAAAAGGTATGGTCCCAACACACAGTGCAGCTTTCCTGCTTCAGTATTTCTGGCGACTTCAAGCAGAAAACAGAGCTCAGGATAGCTCCTTGAGGGTTTCTGATAATGTCTGACCCAAGAATAGACTCAGCTTGGAGGCAGCTTAAGAAAAAAATGATAATAGTTTCAGGTGTGCAAGTGACCTGAAGTTCAGTTTGCTGAGGGGATTCTTGCAGGCACTGTGGAAATCTGTTCAAGGACTCAGGTTTTTTCAGATGTGGTGCTCAGGATGTATTCTTAGAAATCAATCTCTCTATTCATATAAATAAGAATAAGCTGCAATAAAGTTTTCTTCACATTTGACTGTGGTTCTGTACCTATTCTGTTAACACAGGCAATATTTCTCAAATTGTCCCCCTTTTGAAGGAAGCATTTAGAAAAACAAACAGACATGCTCTCTTTTAGTGGAGGAATGGAAGAATAAGGATTAGAGAATTTAGAATGGGAATGCATAAATTGGTATTATTACAACAGGCACTTTAATCAATGTTTTATGTTACTAGACATGTATTTAACAGATTCTTTTTCTGGGACGTTTCCTTATACAAAAATTTACTAGCTGGAGAAAATTCAAACCAAAGTGGACCAAGACTGATTAAACTATGATCTGCAAGTTTGGTCTCAGCTTTACCTAAAGATACGTACTGTTTTGACAAATATCCAATTACAGTAGGAAGATATATGGAAATATAAATAGATTTTTAACATCTTTATCTGCTTCATAGCAACCTGCATCTAGTGAACAATGTATGAGGTATGTATACTTCTTTCTCTTCAAGCTGCTTCATAATTCCATTATTCTTCTACTTTATTATTCTAAGAAAATTTCTGGTTTGAACCAATTGTACTGAAGGAATAGTTTGGCACACCACTTATAGTATGCAAATGACATGCCTGAAGATGTGGACATGAAGAGCAGAAAATTCTTCAGATGTCTTTTTCAAACTGCTTCTACTTGTAGGAGGTCTGCAATTAACTTTAATACTGACTTGAATTACAATGTGGGTGGTGGTTCTGTACTTCTAGCTGAAAATCTGTATTTCATACTTTGGTAAAAATAAGCTGTTCTCCTTTGGTATAATATCATACACAGTTTTGTTAGTGGGGTACTGGAGGGTGGGGGGTCCCCAGGTCCAAGACAGACTTGAAAGATTTGTAGAAGCTAAAGGGAACTTACTGTAGTAGCAGACACTTAAAGCAACTAGAACAGCAGCAGCTGTGGATTGTTTCTGTTAAAGAAAGTTAATGAAGATGGTATTATGAAACAGTTGGATTGCAGAGCAACATTAATCTTCAACATCATAGTTAGATGTAGTCTTCCAAATACCAGTCTTTATGGGTCATGTCAGAGAGAAAATTTAAATTTTCCTCTCCACAGCAGATAAATACAAGATGGTAAATTCTGAGAAACAGTTTTGAAAGAGAGGTTGACAACAAAATGCCCTAATATCATGCAGAATTATCCTATATGAGGAAATAATCTACTGTTATAGTTCTATCACTAGTTTATAAACAAAGTCTAAAAGACTAAACAGACGGACTTACAAGGCTAATTCAAGAAGGCCAATTCAAGGGGATTCATTTGTTCAGAAGCACAAGGACATTTGCTGAACTCAGTATAAGTCACTTGAGTATTTTGAGATTCTTGTACTAATACCGCCTTCCTGCACACTTGGGATTATATATTTTACTTCTATGAAGCAATTAAACTCTGGTATACATTCTCAATTTGTCTTAAGTAAACTATGATTAACTTACTCTGATGTAATGAGTGATAGCCCATTTGGCATATTTTGCCAAAACTACTGTGTAAACACTGCAATGCATCATGATTGATGCCAGCCCAGATTTTTATCACTGTCAAACTACCACACCCACATGCAAAGGGTTCACTTCTGGCTCTCTGTGGGATGCTGTGGTAGCTCTCTGGTCATGGCAGGCTTCCTTACATTTCAGAAATGTGCTCTCATTTTATCATAAGGTCATAGAATGGTTTGGGTTGGAAGTGATCTTAAAGATCACCTAATTCCAACCCCCTTCCATGAGCGTGTACACCTTCCATGGGCAGGTACACCTTCCACTAGACCAGGTTGCTCTATGCCCCACCCAACCTGTCCTTAATTCTTATTATTTTGGTTGTATTTACTGGCAGGTGTGGAAACTTGCTTAATATTTATTTTTATACTGTAGTATTTCCTTAGCTATCTGACAGCATAGCTCATACTTGCCAGACTTTTTGGCAGGTAATGGTGAGATGCATATTGGATTCAGTAGGTGGTGGATAAATCCAGCATTAGGCAACTAATCATAGAAGAGATGTTCTTTCTTGCCAGTGTAACGAAGAAGCAGAAGGTGTTGACTGAAGTAGAGTTCTTAGTACGAATAAGATCTGAATATTGTGAATAATAGCTGCAGAAAAGGGTGCTAGAGGCAAAGAGCCTCCATGGCTGCATGGAAGGCATTTGGAAACATGACCCCAACATGAAAGAGTAAATGCTAAATTTAGAGAGATCTGTGCTGCACTTTTTCTGAAATATAGCAATTAAAATCTAAAAAGACACTTAGCCCCTTTCTGGGACATGTGAATAGTCATCCCATTCTGCATCTCTAAATTCTCATTAAGATTGTAGATTCAGCAGTGAATAAAATACAAAATATCCTGTGAGCTTTTAATTAACTACAATTGCTGCCTGTGAAAGACTTTCAGATAACATTGTAGCAACCCTGGGCAAAGGCCAAAACTTTACAGTTTGCATTAATAGAAAACTTTTGATTGAACCAACTATAAATCACCAATACAGTAGTGTAATGACACAGAAGTAGGAATAAAAGCCAGGGGTGCTGGAATAGCAGTTTCTGGAAAGATGTTCTAAGCTGTTTAAATCCAGAGAGGCTCACAGTTCTTATGTAATATGTCTTTCCATCCCCATTATAGTGATATTAATACCACAAATTTTATCATCCATCTGTACTGTAGGCAAGAAAATATAGATATATTTCATAAATTGAGTCAAAATGTTCTGTCTATATACCTTTTTAGGAGTAAATGCAACTTACTGATCCAATTCTACTTCGTACTTTGTGTATTAATGACACTTGTAAAGTTATTTTTACTGCAGTCACGGTGTCTTTTCTATGGAAATACTTCTCTCTCTCCCTACTGTTTTTGCCATCACAGACAGCATGTATAAATGTAGCCTAGCAGAACAAGGCTTGTACCTCTGAGGATCTGGGTATCATGTACATAGCAGTGTGCCTTCTCACTTGGCAAGACCTGGCCATACAATCATCCTCACAGACCCAGTTTTGCCCTGGTTCTCTGCAGCACTTGGGAGAGCTGGGCATCTCAGAATGAATCCAGCTTATCACGGTGTCACCTAAGCTGAGCAGCAGAATATATTGATGAGAAGTGGCTGCTAGGAAGGCCTCTGTTGCTGTGAAGAATTCACTACTCTGTTCTTTTGAAATAAGGAAACGAAACATTTTTCCTAGCAAAACACGGAAACAATACCAGACTCCTGTTTTTTACCTTTTATCCCATTGATTAAAGCACCTGGACATGTGAAACCAAGTCCCTGCCTCTGAAGCGAGTGATTCAGCTAGCTTTCATGTTAAATTCTGAAATGGGTTCACCTAGTTCTTGGTATTCTTATTAAACATTCAATCACTCTTACAAACTCAGAAAAGAGTTCAGATCAACAACCCCAATCTCTGTGTTATTGTTACTGGGGAAGAATCAGCCCTGTTGTCTTCCTCTCCTGGTGAATTATCCTGGAAAGGAAGACAACGTAACTCCAGCAGAAGGGAGCAGGAGATTAACACTCCATGTACAAAGAGAAGCAATAAATACATTACTGCCAGCAGCTGAGTGAATGAGGAAATCATTCAGGAGCTTGTTATACACATATAAAACTTCCAAACCAGGGAAACTATCAGATAAAAAACTAATGGAAAAAGACTGTGGGTTTTTTTCCATGCAATATGAAAATCTTTAAAAAGGGTAACTTGAGGTCCTTTAATAACGACGGATATTTTTTTTAGGCAAAAATAGCTTCCCACTGAAATTTTCCCTCAAGAAGAAAATGCAGGTGAGGAACTGTCTCTGTGCCTTCCGCTGTCTATTTTGTTGTTTTTTTTTCACTTCAGTTTTTACCACAGGGTAAAGTTTATGTCTGATCTTTCTCACCATTTGCAACAGTATGGATCTATACAAAGGACACTAAGCATTTGTCTCCAAAAGGCAAAACATGAGAATTAAATCAGCTACGTATGCAGTTCTGACAAACTCACAAAATACGGACAGGTATAACAGCCACTACACTCCTCTTGTTCTAATCATCTTTTGTACTACACATGAGCAGGAAAAAGGTATTTTTAGAGCATCTTATACCTAGCCCATTGGAATATCATTAAGCTGATCTTTCTCCAGTTTCTAGTGACTGAAGTGTCACATTAAATAGCCAGTTTCGGGCTTGAAAGTTTCAGAATCTGATCCCAGGGAAAAGCTCCATTAACTGAAGCAGCTGTTGATCAAGCTATGAATAATTATTTCCAGAAGCTGTCTTATTATGAGCTTTGTGAAACATTCTGTAACAAGATGGGTAAGTGCTGGTTTTGTAGGGCAACATAAGTTTTGATTCCCATGTCTGTCAAACTTGCAACCAGCACAGGAAAATATTTTAATAGAATAGAGGCATAATTGCTAATAATTTATTCAATTATTACATTACTAACCTGAGTAATGACAAAATTATCAAAATCTATTATATGAAGTTTACAATACCAGTGCCAGATGAATTGCTGTTAAAAATAAAAATTGAAATTTCCTTAGAAAACCTGTCTCATTCAAAATATTAATTTTGATTATCATTTGACAAGTGGAAATAGTTTAAAAGTCAATGCAGACACTGTATCTCTGCTAAAATGCATTTGATTTATTGTAAAAATATATATATATCAGAGATAACATATATCAGAGATAAAAATTTATGTCAAAAGAAAGATTATTGCTAAATCTTCTTATAATCAGGCTAAGTTCCTGCTTTCATGCAAATTGGTGTTTACTGTGAAAAACTAAGTAAGTCCTACAATATTTTCCTATTCCAGAGATTACTGTAGTGGCAAGGACTTTAAGTATTACTCTGTTCCACTAAAAGTAGACAAAGAATGATAGCCAATTCAAATCCAGGCTGCATGTCTGGCCCTGGACACAAAGTAATTTTAAGCTGTATAAGCATTCTGGATTTAAAAGTGGTTTTGGAGTCATATTTTACAATGAACTATGAAAAATTAACAGGGAAAAGATATTGTATTCGCTTTTGTCATGTGTCAGTTCTGTGTATCACTACTAGGCATTATTGTTAAGTACTGAAGATTTTTCAACCGATCCGAAGCCCTATTTGGAATTGTATGTTCTTGTACTGTGTCTGATGGATTTCATTAAGGACAAAGTTGTGGAGACACCTGCAGATAAGAAACAAAAGATAAGTGAAACTCATTTGCAGCTCCTAGTACTGTATGCATGTCTGCCTGTGTGTGGGCAGCAAGCAGAGGTTTCAGCATGGAAGCTGGAGAGCTGAGTTTTGAAGGGTGCATTCCTGGTACCTGCTAGTTTGTCAGTGCTGGAGCTGCTGGGGACGAGAGCCAAAGTGGGCAGAAGATGCACAAGGACTCTAGGAATTTCTTTGTGTGTGTCTACCTAAGGTGAGAAAGCAGAAAGGAGTGTGATAAAGCAGCATGTTCTGGTGAAAGGTGGCACCTTGGGCATCAACTGTCCCTATATGGTTCCGTCTATCACCTATAACTTAAGCATACTCTGCTTCAAGATTCAACACAGGATTGTAGCAACACAGGATTTTAGTTTGGTTCCTAACTTTTTAGAATTTCCTTCTATATGACAGGAAGCCCAAACCTGGTTTAATGAACCTTGGAAGCAAATGCAAGCATGGTTTGTAGGTTTCCAAGGTCTACAATTCAGACAGCAAATTTCAAGAACGTAAGGACAGCTACAAGGATAATTACATCTATCTGACACAAAACAAGACTCAGCAAGTGTGAGAAAGGATTGTATCTGGACGTGTTTAAAGGCTGAAGGAGGTTCATAGGAACTGAAAAGCCAGAGAGCAAAGCAATGGAGAATTCTCCCATCAAAACCTTTTCTGTCTTACCTTTCTGGGGAGTGCTAAACAGACTTTTTTTCCACACAAAAATGCCAGACACAGAGAAGATATTGTCTGGCATTAGAGGAAAGCAGGTTCTGAGATGCTGGAATCCAGCTGCTCCTCCATTCATGCCAGGAAAAAAAATATCTTTTTCTCCCCTTCTGCACTCACAATAAGAGTCAGGCAGGATAGGATAAGGGGAAAAGAGGCCAGTATTTGGAAGAGGAGGAGTCATTGTGTCTGGGAAGCCAGAGTATATGTCTGCTGAGGGCTGTAAGTCAAAGGCTAACCATTAAAGTAACTGTGATACAACCTTGCTGAAAGGGGCAAAGCTCCTGCAATGCCACGTAGGTAAAAATAAGTGTTGCTTTCAAATGGTGTGGTGCAGTTATCTGAGCCTTCAGTTGGCTGCTTCAGGATGCCATCTGATTAAAAACAGTCTGTGCAGCATAGCTGGTTTAGGTAGTGTGTGCTTGAATCCACTGAAATTGGTATTTCAGGAAAAAAAAAATAAAATTAAAAAATCACATTTGTCCTGGGAAGAACACACAGATAACAAGCATTCTCTGGTGTGCTGTTAGGACTCAGTGGGACATTAGAAAATGTCAATTACTTTAAAACCCCAAGGTCACAGGAATATTCATTAAATAATTTTCTTCAGATCAGTTTTTTTGGCAGAAGACAGGGTGTGACTGAATCAGATCATCAAAACCAAATCACAGAGTCATAGAATAGTTAGGGTTGGAAAGGACCTTAAGATCATCTAGCTCCAACCCCTCTGCCATGGGCAGGGACACCTCACACTAAACCATGCCACCCAAGGCTATGTCCAACACCGCTAGTGATGGAGCATTTACAACTTCCCTGGGCAGCCCATTCCAGTGCCTCACCACCCTTACAGTAAACAATTTCTTCCTCAGATCCAATCTAAA
>JASSUY010042329.1:2401-15003 GCA_032466535.1 Forpus xanthops
AGTAACGAGTGGTGTCCCTCAGGGATCGGTGTTGGGACCGGTCTTGTTCAACATCTTTGTCAGTGACATGGACAGTGAGATTGAGTGCGCCCTCAGCAATTTTGCTGATGACACCAAGCTGTGTTGTTCAGTTGATACGCTGGAAGGAAAGAATGCCATCCAGAGGGACCTTGACATGCTTGTGAGGTGGTCTGATGCCAACCTCATGAAGATTAACCATGCCAAGTGCAAGGTCCTCCACCTGGGTCAGAGCAATCCCAGGCATAGCTAGAGGTTGGGCAGAGAGGAGATTCAGAGGAGCCCTGCAGAGAAGAACTTGGGGGTGTTGGTTGATGAGAGAATGAACATGAGCCGGCAGTGTGCTCTTGCAACCCAGAAAGCCAACCATATTCTGGCCTGCATCAAAAGGAGCATGACCAGCAGATCGAGGGAGATGATCTTGCCCCTTTACTCTGCTCTCGTGAGACCTCACTTGGAATATTGTGTGCAGTTCTGGTGTCCTCAACATAAAAAGGACATGGAACGGTTGGAACAAATCCAGGAGGGCCACAAGGATGATCAAGGGAGCAAAGCACCTCCTGTATGAGGATGAGAAAGTTGGGGCTGTTCAGCCTGGAGAAAAGAAGGCCGCATGGAGACCTCATAGCAGCCTTCCAATATCTGAAGGGGGCCTACATGAATGCTGGGGAGTGACTCTTCATGAGGGACTGTAGTGAGAGGATGAGGGGTAACGGCTTCAAACTTAAACAGGGGAAGTTTAGATTGGATCTGAGGAAGAATTTCTTTACCATAAGGGTGGTGAGGCACTGGAATGGGCTGCCCAGGGAAGATGTCAATGCTCCATCACTAGTGGTGTTCAAGACACGGTTGGACATAGCCTTGGGTGGCATGGTTTAGTGGGAGGTGTCCTTGCCCATGGCAGGGGGGTTGGAACTAGATGATCTTAAGGTCCTTTCCAACCCGAACTATTCTATGATTATTCTGTGGCACTGATTCAAAGCACTTACTCAACCCTGCAGTAGAATACCTATCACTGGACATTGTCAGAGTATATGTGATTTATTTTTTTAATATTAATGCTAAGGGCTAATGTACAGACTACAACTAATTCAAGTGCCCTTCAGATACCAAAATCATTATTATTAGGAAACATGATCTTCAAGAGTATTTCAGATTTCACAGAAATTCTGATTATAGCAGTTTCATAGAAAATATGACTACAGGAGTTGCAGTGAACTATATTCTCACAGGCCTTCTGAAATATTAATTTTTCACATCTCATTCTGACAGGTGCCTGTGCAGAGGTGAACCAGACATATCTGCCCAGGCTTGGATGTGAAGATGAACATTTTGTCGGTTCATCTAGAATATACAGTCCTGTATGCAAAATTCCCAGAGGAGATGCAGTGATGATTTAGAGATTACAAACCAAAACGTGCTTAGAGAAGACATCAAAACACTCAGAGAGGATCCTCCTTCTCCCATACTCTTGTATTGCCTTCTCCGGATCTCACATATCTAGATTGCAAAGGCAAGCTGCCTGCAGAATGTCCTGACAGAAATGATACAATCTTTACTCAGGGAAAAACAAGACCTAATTGTAAGCCTCTTCCTGTTGCACATTAGCACATTCATTAGCACATGTTTAATTTCCAACAGCGAGGCAGCCAGCTGCTGGATTCATAACCCTAGCTGTCCTGGCGTTGCTGCTGGATTTTAGCCACAAAGGGACTGTTTTGAAACAAGCTGGCTTTGGCACCAGCAACACTGCAGGCTAATTGACTCTGCCAAGATGTTTCATGACTCACTTGTGTATATGTTTTACTTAAGGTTGCTCAGTTTTCTGAAAGCTCTGTCTAAGAAAGAAATCCTATCTGAAGATAATTAATCTTTTTCTTGATTGACTGATAGTAAAGCATACATATCTTAACACTGATGTTGCGTCCAAATCCTGGAAAAAAAAAAAATCACCCAGAAATGCAATAGGAATCTAATTGACAAATATATACCAGCATGTATAGCCCCTACAAACAGAACCTTAGAAAATGCTGATGTGGGTTTTTTTTTAAGTTGTGATTAGCAGAAAGAAAAGCAGATCAATGTAAAACAGCTTTTTGATGGCAAAGTCTATGCTCTACTAGAAACTAATTCACAGATGCGTGAGACTGGCATTTTAGCTTAGTTATTTCAAAGCCCATACCTTAATGCAGAAACTCTTCTGAGAATAGATGCCAACACTGTTTTAGTAACAAAGTTCCCTTTGGAGCCATGCAAATAAATTTTTCCAAATGAGACAGAGCACTAAAATACTAAAGCTTCACCACTTAACATACTTACCAAATACAGTGCTCAACAAAGTTTCACCATTCAGCTTCAATGAACAAAATCACTAAACAATATTAAGTTTAAAGCTCATGTTTATCATTCAGGAAACTGAGCCACTTTTTTTTTAAGGAAGAGTTAGCATTGGTAGAAACATAGCAGGTGATTGCTGTATTTGCTAGCAGAGGCAGAACAGTACACTAGACCTACCTGACATAGCTCCTCTATTATATAAAAATAAACCAACAAAAGGTGACAACTGTTAGACCAGCAGCTTTGTTCCAAAGCACAGATTTAGCAGCAGTAGATTGGAGTTGATAATTGCTCTTAGTAATAAAGGCTTTCTTTTTGACATTTAATTTTGATAGCAATAATACTGAAAACTAAATCTATCTTCATCCTTAGACACACACTCACACCCCAAAAAAAACCTTTATTTTCCATTGCAAAAAATTAACAGGTCTTTCAGTGGAAGGGGAAGGAGGTTATAGCAAATAAATTAATTTTAATACTGCTATGGAGGAATACCTGTTTTTTCTGAACACCAGTTTCTTTGCATCTAAAATAAGAATAATCACCGCTGTTTAGAAAAAGATACACTGATTATTGTATATTTTAAAGTAGCTCTCTCACAGAACATAACTTTTCAAATCAATGCTATTACTTGGAGAATCAGGCATGTTCCTCTCAAGCAGCTGAAAAAGTCCATAACTGCAACAAAATAAAGACCAAGTTTAAATCCTCCCACTACTACCAGTCTGCAGGCCGGGCAACCCAGAATATAAAGCTAACATTAACGAATAAAATCAGAAACAATAAGAACTGAAATAAGTAACACACACTATGCATGTACTGCAGTATATACACAAAAAGACTAACAGCTGCTCAATGTGGTAGGTAAACAGACTTAGCTGCAACTGAGTCTTACAAAAGCAGCAGGTCACCTGAAAGTATTCCCAGAAGCAAAACCTTTTTGGTCAATAGCTACTTAAATTTCCCCTTCTCAGCAGTCCTCAGCAGTCTTCAACATAATCAACTTTTCAACAGAGTGTACTATATGCCAAAACACCAAACAGTGCAAACACATATGCACATAAAATTCTTATCAGGTTTCAATTTAAAGTATTTTGCTTATGGAAACAACAGTCCCTGACATACAGCAAAACCATATGTAAAGAGCTTCTGTATTGAAAAGTTCCTGCCACACTTCTACTTCAGTGGATCTCTTTCAAATATCAAGACTTTTCACAAAACTTGCTTTCATTGAAGTAGCATACTGACTCTCAAACTAAGGTATAGGGGAGCTGGTTTGTATTTTTTAATAAAATATCTAATCAAATTGCACAGAAATATTTTCAAGAGTTATTTCCAGTCTTGGACAGAAACACAAAATATCTGCTAACACAAAACGCTATCACATCAGCAGAAGATTCTAGAACCTTAAAATCTGTTAAGGACATAGAAATTGCTTTTCAGTGACTCAGTGAAAACAACTTTTGATTTAGTGGGTGACTTTCAATTATATAATAGCTTTTACTGACAAAATTATTATATACCTGTTTGAGAAAGTGCAGTGCAGTGTCAGAATTCTGACACTGGTCAGACTGCATTTTGTCTTGCCTTCCTCCTGAGCAGTCCCTTCTCTCCCTGTACATGCAAATGCATCTTTGCAAACACTATAAGCCCAAAAGCCTAGAGCCAAAGCATTAGAATACCCTGCTGCCTTCCTTTTGACTTTCTCCTGTACAGTGAACAGTTATGGTTTCAAAAATGTTTCAATTATAAGTGTGAAAGTACTTTTTTCTTTTTAGGTGCAGGTTTTATGGATTGAAGGGAAAGAAGTTGCCTGGGGCAACTCATAAATTACGTTCACTTTGAGAAACAACTTGGTCCTTGAAGTCACTATTGTGTCTTTTCTTGTTAGCAGCATCCATCATTCATTTCACTTCATTTCTGATCCATTTCTACTTAATAAAACATAGATGGGTTTCACCTATCAAATCAATAAACAGTAAAAATTGAAGATTCCTGTAATTTCAAAACCTGCACTGAAGGAACCAACATTTTAACAGATTAATAAAATTAAATAGGATACAAAGAGAATAAATACACACATTGGGTGAGTACAGCAGTTGACAACTTACTATTTCTTTGCTCTCCTCTTTGCAATTTATTTCTTGGATTCTCTCCAAAATGGACTTCTCTGAAGGTTTAACTGTTTCAGATCCACTACTGAGTTGGGTAGCAATTTGCTCTTTAAAAGACATTAAAGAGCTCTGGGCAGTCCTGGTCTCTTCCCTGCTGCTCTTCAAGCTTACATCCAGCTCACTGGAAGATTTCCTCAGATTGTGCAACTCCAACTTTGAGACATCTAAAGCTTTCTGGTTAGCAGTCAGTTTATCTTGGAGGTTTCTGATCTCCATTTCCAAACACTGTCTCCTTGCTATAGCACTGTCAAGATCCTAAAATACATGAAAGGTTAAACCAGTGTTTTAAAATTTGTTATAACCCACAGCACACACAAAGCAGGGAATAACTCAGAAGCAGGTACTGTAGATAGATAAATTAGGATCCATACTGGTCATATGAGTCAGCATCAGGGCTTCATAGAACTCCCACTGAAACTAATAAAAGCACAAAGCCTGCTGTAATCACACTATAGAATAACTGTGACCCTGTGACACTATAACTATAGACCCTTCCTGTGGCCTGCAAGAATACAAGAGTAAAATTTTCAGGTAAACACAAAATAAGCTTTTAGTGTAAAACTACTGCTATCTTATTATTTCATTCAGACAATATAAATATAACAGAAAACAAACGGTGAACAAGATGTAATGGAAATAAAGACAAAGTACTACAACTCAGAGGGGATAGGATAAGATAGCATAGGATAGGTTTGGATTTTTGAGTTGGAATGAGCCTATAATGATCACATAGTCCAACTGACTGACTCAAAGAACACACATGAACAGTGTTAAGAGTAGAATTAGAGGTGATCTCAGAGATCAGTTTACCTGAATGTGACAAAAACTCCTGAGATTATTTATACACAGAAATGGAGAGTGAGAAGCTAAACAAAAAACAATCATGACGTTAAAGCCAGCATATAAGAGGGTGCAAATGCTCAAATACCAATTTCACCTCAAAGAAGAAATCCTTAAATAGTGAGACAGTTGGAAAAAATTTCAAAAATGGAATTATTCAGAGCTATGTCATCTTCTGAAGAAAGCAAAATCCCTATTACCATAAGGTTGAATTTGCCTGAGTTGAATAGAAGAAAGTCAGTAAAGAGCTATGTGTCCTTCTACAGAGCCTATAACACTCCCCATATGCTGGTCAGCTGGGATGTCAGTGTGCAGAAGCACAACTGAGAAAGGACTACTGGGATAGTGTGTCTACCTAGTATTCTTGTAAGTTGGCAAGTTTTTTAAATCAGTCTCTTGCATTTCAGAATTAACACTCTCAAAGACAATACTGTCCTTAGCAGGGAAACACCTGACACCATGATTCTTTCTTAAGCCCAGAGGTTTTAAAACCTTCTGATGAATCAAGACTCAGTTTGAAAAAAAAAAAAAAAAAACAAAACAGCCAGCACATATATATCTACATCAGTTGTATATGAAATAATGACCAAACAGGGAAGAGTAGACAGACAGAACTGTGTATCTTAGCACATGACAAAAAAAGCAAATGACAGTAGAAAAATTAAAGAAAAATAACTTATGTAAACATGAAAAAAAAATCTCATTCAGTCAACTTCTGAACTCCTGTCCTTTCCCCACAAAACCAACATTAAGAGTGCTTACACATCATATGCAAGAATAAAATTTGCAGTGATAGCAACTAATACTACAGCAAAGACTGTCTTCATTCCTCAGGCTGTTACCTGATTGTTAGGAACAAATGGGAAAGAATATTACCTCACAAAAGACAAAAAATTATGCCAGAGGAACTCATATTTATATAGAGAGATTGAATTTCTCTGAAAGTTTCAGTTGTTCAGAAGGGGCTCAGTAAGTGAACTGATAAGAAATAAGATTGAGTACACTGGAGTCAAAGAATTGTTCCCGGGGCAATTGTGAATATGGTGACCAGTCAGGGATCTCTCAGGGTCTATACGTGCTTGCTGTGTAACATAGCGAGTCATTTGTATTGATGGCATACATGGCAATCAAGTAGTAAATCTGTGAGTATTTATGTAGATCAGCAGTGAGGGTGGACAAAAAAGGAGTTTGGGTGGAACCCTTGGAAATGAAATACAAATATATGATACTAAAAATACTAGATTTTTTAAATAGCTTCAAAAAGGCAAACATGCAAACACATAAATGAAAACAAACCAAAACAAACCCTGCCATTTAGGAAATTATTTGCTACTAACGGTTTCTAAAGCAACTGTAGAACTCTCTTGGAAACAAATTTTGGCATGATTCCTTGCCATTTTCTCCTTTTTAATTCTAAACAGGTCCTATTAATAGCAATTTCCCACCTGTGCTCAGAATTACATTATGGTAATTACAGCAAAGAATGAAGAGTCATTTATTCCAATTACAGTTTTCAGCAGTGTTCATTTTACCTTTCGGAAAGGCAGTACAAAAGTAGTGGCAAGTACCAGGGAGTTTACCTAATTATATGATCTTGTTTCAAATTATGAACATCTGCAAACAAACACAGTTGAATCAAAAGATCGAGGTATAAAGTAAGGAATTGCAAGCTTGCTGTTGCCCAAATATTAAAAAAAAAAAAAAACAAACACACAAAAAAAGCAATTTACAGAACTAAAAGCTGTAAAACTCAAAACATTAGAATTCTGAACAATCCTTGAAATCTCTCTTGAATAGAGAGCATTTATTCTGGCTAGCTTCAAAGAGCTAGACCCACATCACTAAACAGTTCCCAGAAATTTAGAGACTGTGAAATGTAAAGATGGTATCCCAACAAGGAGCAAACCCCCAAGAGCCTAAGTGATCAGTGCAGGCAAATAAAAAGCTTCCACCACAGAAGACTGAGAGGGTGAAACCATGACAGTACATGGTTTCTCCTTGATTCCTCAATATTTATGGTAAAAGTCCCATGGCTCTGAATTATATGAAGGTTTTGGTACGCATCTTGTAGGGCCAAAAAGCTACCGATTGCTGACACACACAGAACTTGAAAACAGGAAGAATTACGGAAATGGTTGCTCAAAGAAAACGGAATTAGACATTTGGTGGATTTACACAGGTGTCATGGGTTCAGCAGTAGCAGTCATTTTTCTCCTTCTTGGTAGCTGGTGCAGTGCTGTGCTTTTGATTTTGGGCCTGGGAACTGCGCTGATAACACCAGTGGTTTTAGTTAGTGCTTGGTAATGTTCAGGCTGGCCAAGAACTTTCTGAGCCTCATGCTCTACCAGGGAGGAGGGGAAGCCAGGAAGAAGCAGAGAGGACACCTGACCCAAACTGACCAAAGAGGCATTCCATACCACAGCACATCATGCTCGGGATGTAAAAAAAAAAAAAGAGCAGAGACTAGGAATGGTGGGGTGCAGTGCTTGGTCTGGCTGGGTACAGTTGGTGAGTTGCTGTATTCTTTCCTTGTATTTGCCTCCTCATTATTATTGGTGATAGCAGTAGTGATTTGTGTTATACCTTAGATACTAAACTGTTTTTATCTCAGCCTGTGGGTGTTGCATTATTTTGATTCTCCTCCCCATCAGCCCAGGACTGGGGGAAGAAAGAGGGGGCAGTGAGAGAGCAAAACTGAATGAGGACCTTAAACCACAACAACAGGGTAGACTGTATCAATGACTGTTTTTAGATACCAGAGATGCAGCAAATCTGCCATGGACATACCTGTGAATGACTGGAAAAAGGGAAATATAACCCCCAGAAAGTAGCACCAAAGGTTCTTCAACTACATGATACTGATCCTGTGTGGTTTGGCTGATATGTTGGAGGGAAGGAATGCCATCCAGAGGAACCTTGACACACTTGTGAGGTGAGCTGATGCCAACATGATGAAGTTTAACCATGACAAGTGGAAGGTCCTCCACCTGGGTTGGAGCAATCCCAGGCACAGCTAGAGGTTGGGCAGAGATGAGATTCAGAGGAGCCCTGCAGAGAAGAACTTGGAGGTGTTGGTCTATGAAAAAATGAACATGAGCTGGCAGTGTGCGCTTGCAGCCCAGAAAGCCAAACATATCCTGGGCTGCATCAAAAGGAGTGTGACCAGCAGATCAAAGGAGGTGATACAGCCCCTCTACTCTGCTCTTGTGAGAACTCACTTGGAATATTGTGTGCAGTTCTGGTGTCCTCAACATAAAAAGGACATGGAACGGTTGGAACAAGCCCAGAGGAGGGCCACAAGGATGATCAAGGGAGCAAAGCACCTCCCCTATGAGGAAGAGAAAGTTGGGGCTGTTCAGCGTGGAGAAGAGAAGGCTGTGTGGAGACCTCATAGAAGCCTTCCAGTATCTGAAGGGGGCCTACATGAATGCTGGGGAGAGACTCTTCATGAGGGACTGTAGTGAGAGGACGAGGGGTAACAGGTTCAAACCTAAACAGGGGAAGTTAGATTGGATCTGAAGAAGAAATTCTTTACCATAAGGGTGGTGAGGCACTGGAATGGGCTGCCCAGAGAAGTTGTGAATGCTCCATCACTGGCAGTGCTCAAGGCAGGATTGGACATAGCCTTGGGTGGCATGGTTTAGTGGGAGGTGTCCTTGCCCATGGCAGGGGGTTCGAACTAGATAATCTTAAGGTCCTTTCCAACCCTAACTATTCTATGATTCGATAATGCAAAAGGGGTCATACAACATAGTGCCGTACTTGAAGTTACCCACAGAGGCTGAAACACGCTCTGGAACCTACGATCACCTGTTGGCACCCTACCAGCTCTAGACTAGAGAAGATGTAAAAGTAGGCAGAACATTACACAGGATGTTGGCAAGGCCTCCTTCATGAGAAATTATGTGTTCAATATTATGTCAGCTGTGTTAACAGAAAATGTGTTTAAGCTGTAATAGGTGAGGAAAATCACTTCTATCATTTAAACAGATAAGAGTCTTTTATAAGGGATGGCTAAGAGAGCTGTACTTAACACTGCAAAACAAAATGAGAAAGATGATCACATTAAGGAGACAAGCAAATGAAAGAAAGGAAAAAAGAAAGGATAAGTTTTTTTTTATATAATAATACATAGAATCATAGAATGATTTGGGTTGTAAGGGACATTAGAGATCATCTAGTTTCAACCCCCTTGCCATGTGGAGGGACATCTTCCAATAGACCAGGCTGCTCAAAGCCCCATTCAGCCTGGTGTTGAACACTGCCAGGGATGGGGTATTCACAACTTCTCTTGGACAAATTGTTCCAGTGTCTCAACATCCTCACAGGGAAGAATTTTTTCCTAATATCTAATCTAAATCTACTTTCTTTTAGGTTAAAGCCATTCCCTTTTATCCCATCCCTACATTCCCTTGTAAAAAGTCCCTCTCCAGATTTCTTGTAGGTCCCGTCTAGGTACTAAGGCTGCTCTAAGGTCTCCCTGGAGCCTTCTCCAGGCTAAACAACCCCAGCTCTCTCACCCTGTCTCCATAGCAGAGGTGCTCCAGCCCTCTGAGCTTCTGTGGCCCTCCTCTGCACTCTCTTCAGCAGGTCCAGGTCCCACTTATGTTGGGGCCCCAGAGCTGGAGGTACTCCAGGTGGGGTCTCATGAGAGCAGAGTAGAAGAGGAAAATCATCTCCCTTGACTTGCTGGATATGCTTCTTTCAATACAGCCCAGGATACAGTTGGCAGATGTGGTACTTAGGGACATGGTTTAGTGGTGGACTTGGCAGTGTTCAGTTAAAGGTTGGAATCAATGATCTTAAAGGTCTTTTCCAACATAATACCCTATGATTCTATTAATATTGTCAGTTCCATCAGCATCAGGGCCTCAATATACTAAACCAAGCACACATACATATACAAAAAACCCACATTACATTAACGGTAAT
Source organism: Forpus xanthops (assembly GCA_032466535.1). Lineage (NCBI taxonomy): Eukaryota > Metazoa > Chordata > Aves > Psittaciformes > Psittacidae > Forpus > Forpus xanthops. Next base: position 12,703 of record JASSUY010042329.1, read on the forward strand.
AATAAGGTATAAAAGAGAATGCAGGTATCTCCCAGATGAATTCTTACACCAGCCACACCTCCAGTTACCTTGTGTTCTATCACAAGGACTACAAATCAGTTTGCTCTTATCTCTCATCTTCTCTGATGATTAAACCTGGAAATACTCGTGATGCCTGCTGAGGCCTATCCCTAATGTATTTTCTACTGACATCTTAGAAATAAAAAAAAAAGAAACTCATTACCTACTCAGACAAGAAAAACCTCACATCATTTAGTTGTGTCTCCTACAATCAAAGTATTTGGGTATACTCAAAATGTAGGCATGATTCTCAAGTTTAATCAATTTCCTTAAATAATTTTATATTTTAATTCATTGTTTTCATACAATCAATTGATTTTAATCAATTTATATTTACTTGATGCTACTTAAATACATTTTATTCATAACATAATTTAATACAAGTCAGTACTGAATACTGAAGAGTATTTTCCTGTTGAATTTTGCATCAGTAATACATGTAGATATATTTGTATTAATTAAAATTAATTTGTATATTTTTATTAATTAAAATTTCTTAACTGCACTTCAAACATGTTCTTTAAAGACATTGCATGGTGCATACATTTGCAAAACAGATTTTTAAATTAACACCAAAAAAAAAAAAAAAAAAAAAAAAAACCACTTAAAGAGGGAATCACAAATATTTCCAGGCTGAATCATCAGCAAAGATGTGAAACACAGTAAGCCAGTTTACTAGTTTTGTGGTTCAACAATTGCAATACCATACAAAAGGCAAATTCATCTGGTAGAAAAATATATGCATCTTTTTCTATACCTTCAACAAATACCATATAGGAATTGGCTAAATATTAGAAAGAAACTTGGTTAGAGCAAATAAATACAATGTTTTTTAAGGACCTGCTTTCTCAAAGGTGGCAGGGAATGCTGTGGTGGCTAAGGCCTGCTGAAGAAGACTGACAGAACAGTGTGATGGCCTCTACACACTTAAAGAATGCTATAATTCTGTAATTATGATTATCGTAGTAATCACTGTCAGGACATACAGAAAGAAAGAACAGGCATTCTGATTCTCAGCCTAGAAATCTGAGCAGCATTCAAAAGTTATTTTACATCATATGCAATTTTGATATCCAGCACTGCCAGAATAAAGGTATGCAAAATATTTGCAGAATTCCAGGGGCAAGTTCTTGCAATATTTGGTCAGAAAGCTGAGAAGTTTAGAATTCTATAAGAAAATATATTACAATGAAACAGCGAGGTGGCTTGCTTTTGATACTTTTATTAGTTTTTACACTGCACTGGTTTCTGTTCTTTGCTGTTTGCTACTGTGATGCAGTGAGGCTGAAATGGGAACAGGTAAAACTATCATTCATTTGACAATGTTTTTTAAATGAAAACTAGATAACTGCAACAAATACTCGAGTATCAAATACACTAAATGACACTGTGAATTACCCTCACTAACTTTAAAACATAACCAACCAGCTTTAATTTTCTTCATCAAGAATTTCAGAATCTACAACCTGTTTAAGATACCATTAGACAGCTGCCTCCACCTTAGACATAAAGAAAGGCATGTGTTCAAGAAACAGTTCACAGAAATCCCAAGGAGCAGCTGTGAAGAGCTATCTGGCCAGAAAAAATGATTCAGAGAGGAAGCAGGGAACAGTGTAGAGGCTGAGGCTTGATGGAGAAGACTGGCAGAACAGTGTGATGGCCTCAGTACTTAGGAAAAATTTTGAGAGAAAAATGGGGAAACAGGCTGCCATCTTAATCTGTGATACAGAAGATGGCAAACATGATTTGCCCTGGAAGCTTCAAGCAAATGCAGGCAAGAGTAGCTTGTATTCGGTCTGTGCTGGGTAAACGCTGCTAGAGTCAATTCCATTACTTAAAGCTCAGAAAACAGTCCAGAAACACACCTCTGCAACTGCTTCTTCTGATACAGGAATAGTATGGATCTCTGATTTTTCCTTCACAGGTGAACATGTCACAATATTTCATGTGCTTAAACTGTTCAGCAAAGCATATGACAAAGTCAAACTGACTTTATACCACTGATGCCATTCCTGTAACCGAATAATCATAGAATTATAGAATAGTTAGGGTTTGAAAGGACCTAAGATCATATAGTTCCAAACCTCCTGCTCTGGGCAGGGACACCTCCCACTAAACCATGCCACCCAAGGCTATGTCTAACCGTGTCTTGAACACTGCCAGTGATGGAGCATTCACAACTTCCCTGGGCAACCCATTCCAGTGCCTCACCACCCTTATGGTAAAGAATTTCTTCCTCAG